>JAOXYB010053735.1:0-11380 GCA_028565635.1 Phoronis ovalis
TAAGTACTGAACTCTAGGGTAGTTCTATAGATGATCACTAGCACTGTGTGGACATTGGCGGCAGTTTCCTCACCATTAAACACAGTCTGGAAGCTTCCTCATTGGGATTACCTTTACTCTCCTTGGTTTCCCACATGGTTGCTGAATAGCCTCTGAGTCCAGTAAGAGTATAAAACCATGGCTCAATAGTTCTATACATTATGCTGATTACATTTTTAAAGAAGCTTGTGATATTGAATATAGTTTATCATCTGAGATGCTTATGTTGTATGATTTTGTGCTTACACCTCTGCACACTGGTGTGGGTGTTGTAATCCGGGGGACACTCAAATAAAATGCAGGTAATCATGCTCGTTGATGGCCACAATAAGGCCCTTGAACAAGTGGTTGAGGAGATTCGATAAACTGACCCTGAGCAAGACCTTTGTCGAAATGGGTGTCCTAGCCAAACTGAATGACAAGTAAAAAGAAAGACAGTGCAAAAATTGAACCCTAAGCAAGACTCATCATGCAAAACACTAAGCAGGACCAGAGTAAAAAACCGTACCCTTTTTGATAACAGTTGCTAGTGTTCATACCCTGAACACATAACATTGATGGTCCTCTAATAAACACTTTTTTCACACATTTTTGGTAGTGAGCTTGATTACCCATTATATATAGTCCATTACATGAGTAGGCCACCCAGGGTTGTAATAACAAACACTTTTGATAGCGAAAAAGTTTTATAAACTTAAATGAACTAGTATCAAATATTCTTTATCTAGTTCCAATACCAGCTGCTTGATTATTTTGTTAGTTAATCATAAACTCATGATTTCCTGTTGATAAAGCAGATGGGAAGCAAGTTACTGTTGTGAAGTTGTAATATTATTTTAACTTTAGGGTAGTTAACATAGATGCTCACTAGGTGTCCCTAAATGTAAGATCATAAGTCACAGTTGGAAGGGGTGCGTTGTTGTAAATTGCTACTGAACATTGTGGTAATGTCACATATAGTGAAAATTAAACAATAATTAAGTGAAGTGGGTGACTGTTTATGAGTGATATTGGGATAAAGTGCTTAATATAGATCTGGAACTGTTGATTTCCATTGGATATTTTCATAATGATAGTTAATGCACAGGGATTATAAAACTTTGTGATATTCAGTGGTGTGAAACAAGTACCAGCAATTAACCTATTTAATATCAGCGTTTTTATTATTTTATAGTAGAAAATATGCAAATGAATATTAAGTTAACATTTTTTTATAAATTTGAATAACAAGAGCACGTTTTCATGTACAGGGTGACACTGATAAAACCGGGTTGTTGACAATTGTCTACTTTTCATTTTTAGTGAAATTACGGTAAATGCGGTCTGATCTTAATTACAAAATGTAGACCACAGCAATGAGGTCTCTCAAATTAATAATTTAATCAATTTTGACATCGGCTTCTGAAAGTTTTTGGTAGGAACCAAATTATGAGTATCCAAGTGAAAGCAAAAATACTTTCAATTGGGAATAAATATTTTTGCTAGAAGAGGAAATATTTAAATTGTACTGAAATAAAAATGGTATTAAGCATGCTCTGTAACAATTGTTGTGAATATTTTTTAAAGTGCTGCGGTTGTTTCATGTCACCCTGTAAACAGGTTTATAAGGCAGGTACCACTTGGGAGGCATTTATAATCTCGACTTGTAACTCATTCACCTCCTCATATTTGTTTTGTCAGGTTATTTGATTGTCTAGTTTCAAGATGAACTGTTGTACATATTATGCTATTTACAGCCTTCATTTATCACAGTGCACTTGGCATCCTGTGAAATCCTGTCCTGGTATTTTATTGTTCTATCTGTTCGCCCCCACCATCTTATGTATTATTTATTTGCACACGGACAATTCCATCACTATCTGCAGTAGCAGTATTATAATTGTTTGTACTGCACGAGTTGTGGTCGGAATTTGCTGATTCTTTTTCGCCATTTTCTTTATTTATTCGAAATGGTGAATGTCGCTCTTCTGCTGTTGTGATTTGGTTTATGAAACTGTTCATAATCTCCGCTGAAGAGTCGTTAATCTCCGCTGAAGAGTCGTTAAAATTGTACACAGGATTTGTAACATGTACAACAGTAGCATAGCTATGTCCATTTTCCTGACTAGTTTTTATAGAATTCTGAGGACAGTATTTTTCATTCAGATTATCCGTATCTTGCGTGTTACTGTCATTCTGGTCGCCTTCTTCTAAATCAGTGAGCGGATTATCAAAGCAACTTTCTTCTGTCGCTGTTGTATCAGATGATACCTTGTGCCGGGGTGTTATTCCAGCAATTGTTAACATGAGATTAGCACCTATAATATATGTGTATTATATTTATTAACAGAATATATGCTTGTATATTATGGGACTATTTATAACAAACAAAAGTTACTTATCTGTAGATAAAATAGTTTCTTGAAGACTTTTGCTGAAGCTGTTATATTTTTTTTACCACTTAGTAGTAGTAGAGGATTATAATTTTTTTACAATGGATATTTATATATAAGAATGCTACTTCTTGCTTTGACAGTAACGTTCAATTTCATTACATTTCAGCTGTTATGTTGCCATGTTTTTCCATAGCATTTGCCGATCTGAAAAAACAATGACATTACTTACTCATCTGCAATATGTGGTGCCTCGGCGGTTCAACCACTATGTCGCTAAGGCTAGATGATAATGCACCCATTAGCCTCGGTTTCAACCTGGTCGACCAACCTCTTGCTTGCTGATGCTGCGATGTCTGTCTGTCTGTCTGACCACCACTCTTTATATGAAGAATTCTCTTGAATTCTCTCTGAAAACTCCGTAACCGAAATGCATATATTATAGGATTAAATCCTGAGTTCAGAACAGCCAATAGTACTGCCCATGTGCGAACATCTATAATAATTTTGGTGTTTACACCAAAGTACTCCTGTAATATGACTAGGAATATAAATGGTAGCCACGATGCAAAAAACACTCCTAGCACGATGGCGGCAGTTTGAGTCAGTTTTACAGTTTTGCGGAATTTCCTTTCCGCTTGTAACTGCGAATCCATTCTTTGGATATTTGTAATATGTTTCCGGGCGACATAGAAGATACAGATGTAGAAATATATAATTATCACAGTGCATATTAAAAAACAAGGCAACAAAATATACCGAATGTACTCATGTGTCAGTACAGTTGTGAAATCACAATCATTGGATGTTAGAAAATCCTGTTTGTTGTTCCATACGAAAGGGACAATAAACGCTCCAATAATAGGCGCTAGCCATACAAATAAAAATGTCAACGCAACTTTTTTGCGTGTCATAGCACCATGATAATGCAACGGCTTTACTATTGCCACATATCTGTCGTAAGATAAAGCCACAAGACAGAAAGTGCTTGTGCCCATCATTGTCATCAACGTTGAGTAGCGTACAATACAAACGTAGAAAATTGAAACCAACTGTGGGCATAGAAATAAAATAGCGTGCAGAAGCATGAGTACGCCAACGCAGAAGTCGGCGACGCTTAAGTTCATGATAAAATAGTTTGTTACGGTATGTAAACGTTTTGTTCTATAAAATGCTGCTATAACGAGTCCATTGCCAAAGCAAATAAGAACCAATAGTATGAGTTCAAAAACTGCTAATGCTATGTCAAATGCCGAAGCATGAGTCATGGCCTCATCTGATGCATTAGTACTGACATTAAAAATCTCTTTTTCCATAGCTGCTATTGTAGTTATGTCTGAGGAGTAGATTTCCATTGCTCTGTTATTTATCACCATGCTTGTATAATAATTACACTTATCCTATAGTGTGCTCTCTGTTATCTTTCCGTTCCTCTCTAAAACAGCAGAATAGCGCATAGTTTAAGTTGCCATTTTATTCGTACTGTAATGATGAGTGAGTGGTCCACTTTTGTCTTTATTTTAACACTTTCATGTTATAAATGTTGACAGTTTTTATTGATTGTATTATTTCACTTCTTTCCTGGAAATTGCTGATAAGCTTCTTCTATTCCAGCTTGTTTAGTTATTATCAGCGCAGATACAGTTTCCTGCAAAACATTAAAACGTATAATTTATTGTTTAACCATTATTTTGTAATAAGGCATTTTGTTTCGCAATTTATTTAATTTTGTTTTAAATTATCTCATCCGCTCCTTCTGGTACATTTTCACAATACACACCTATTTTATTACCGATCAAGGTGTGTTCTAGCTGTCACCTTGACATGTATACAGTTAATTTCCTGGTTCAAACCAAAATTTAAAAATATGTTAAGGTCTACTCTACATGTCAATATGCAATTATAGTTCTCATGTACTAGGATGAAAAAACTGCTGAGTACTCATTGATAAACACAACCAGGGATAAATAACTAAAAAGAAAATGAAATTCAGTAATGAGGTGGTCTGCATGTCAACAGGCGCATTTCCTCATTCAATAAAAAACTCGTATCTTTGAAGAGGCACAATGTAGTCATTGGTTAAGTTTCCTTGTTTAATCACAGACCAAAGCCCGACTATCAATACCTTTGTGAGTGCTCGTCTTTTCCATGGTTCATTTGTTGTACAAGATAATGATTAAAATATTAAGTAATAATAAGATGTGCAGTCTTTTATCCTATGACCTGAGTTATTGAAATTCAACTTATATCTTTTTACAATTGCGTTGAAACATACTTCTGTCATTGTGGTGATTGCGGTGAGCTCTGGTATCTACTCCGAAGGAGCTGATTTCCGTAGGAGTGAATAATAATGAGTAATTGCAAAAAAAAACTGAAAAAAATGTCAAAGTCCGCTCTACCTGTATTCAACCAAAACAGTCTCAATCAAAATGTCTTCACCAGTCAGCTTAAGACGAAATATATTATAATAAATAATAAAGTCACCTTTCCAGGGCAATAAGTGCATTCCTATGCAAAACCTTGGTAGTGTATTCTGTCCTCAATTCTCTTGCTGCTTGTGGTAAACATAACTGAGGTCACCAGCTAAGTAGTTTAATAAACAGTTTACTTTATATGATGTTTGTGGTTTGAATAAAACAGATCAACAATCTTTTCATACTGTGTTATAAACTGTTTACATAAAACCTCACTATTAAGAATTGGTGTTGCCATTGTTGGTGTGTTTTGTGTAATATTTGCTTTTAGTTTGTCAAATGTTTTAAAAGTATTTTGTTGGTTAACACTTTTTCACCAATGTGACCTTATTCTTAAATAATAAAAATAAATTAATATTTCATTATGATGAACTGAAGAAGACTGTACCCCCTATGTATGGACTTCATTAACCATAGTGATATATGCTGTGTAATATAGGAAAGACGCAAGATCCAGCCAGACCGCAATTTTTAGTTTGACTTAAATATTTCTAAAAAAAATGTATTTTTTTATAAATAACATCACTCACCTGTCTGATGAAGGTCTTGAGATAAACCTTATCATAACTGATTTGTTTGATTACTTATGCGCTTCATTCATATGTGAAATAGTATTTACTGAATCGACATGAGATCTTATGAACTTTCATGCTGTCAGATACTAACCTATCATTTCTATCTTGAACAATAATGTACTTCATGCCGTGCTGATCGTTTTCTTTAATCTAATTTTATATTTCAACTGTGGTTTATCAGTAAACTTGACTTATTTTCTTAACTTGAACTGCGACAGTGTACCAATAGAAATATATGTATTGAAAGCCCATATGCATAAATTAAAATGCATTATGTTATTATTTTTTGAGGTAAAGTTCATTTAAACTCTACATCTTAGCATTTGGATTAAAAGATAAAATATAATTATTCAAAGTATATGTACATAAATTTAAATGCCTAAATACGTAATTTTTTTTTTTCTAAAGTTCATCTCACCTATGCATCGATCTTGTTGCTTAGGTTAAAAATTGCTTTTAAAAACACATAATTCAAAAAATATAAGTAAGAAGCTAGCTCTCAACCTGAAAAATTTTGCCCAAATAATGAAAGTGTATTGAACCGTCTCTCACAATTTGAAACTCCATTAAAGTTTGTGGCTTTTAAAACTGTTTCAACTCATGCAGACAACTGGTAAGTACCCATGAACAACTCAAAGCCCCTGGCATGATAAACTATGGAAAGAATGTACCTGTGCCTTCTTTATTACCTGTTTGTGCTGAATGTATAATATCCTAGACTACAACAGCTGTATCATACAATATCTGTATCAGAAAGTCTGCGGCCTAAAGATTACATAAAAGGTATTATTATCCCTCAGAGATGGTAATATTCTGAATTAACTTACCGGGGAAATAAAAACAAATGTTTGAGCTACAATTCCCAGTAAAATCCATGGTGAAAAGCCATCTGGAGATCCTGATGTTAATGCAGCTACTTTATCTGGTTACTAAGGATAAAAGTAAAAATTTCCTACAAAGTCCTAAAATGTCTTGCCTCATTAGCCAACGATTTTCTAAATACTGTGAGATAATGCTTTTTTCTCTTTCATCATATCAGGAATGATGTCATCAAAATCGGAAGCCTTGACAATGGGACTTCCTGATGTTTGTACAATATAATATACTGTTCTTGATCCGTTATTAGTAGTATAAAAACTCCAAATCAGTGCGAGTTAAAGTCTTACCTTTAAAACATATTTTGTGGAGACAGGGGTCTTCTAATGGAACCCTGAACCTGTGTGAGATTATTCACTATGCCCCTAAGATATTTAATTTGGTTCAATAATTTGCAAGGTTATAATAACATATAATTATATGGGACTATCCAGGGTTAGCATTACTATTCTACATGAATCATCAAATATAACTACTTACACCACTCATGAGGCTATTGCATAATCCAGGGTAGTCTCTAACACAGACTATATACTGTATAAATGTACTAAATAAACTAGAAACTAGAAAAAGTCAAAAATTTGTTTTAAAATTAATAGTGCGTATTATTATCAGATATATAATGTTTGCATATAGGGATAAAAATTTATATAGGGATTTAAACTCAATTTTTAACCAAAATGAATTTAAAAATACAACAAGGGTCTAAACTTAGACTAAATCCAGGGCTACCTTTGCTATTGTGTGTGAATCATCAGTTATAACTACTTTAAGCTACTCATGATTTTGTAGATTGGTATTTCTTTAAGATCTTAATGAGGTGGACTATGAAGCTGGAGAGTTGCATTTTTGAAGCAAAATTTTTTAAAATCTGGTATAATTAAATCATTTGCTCGAAATTCATCTTTTCGATAACATGAACATACTTATGGTAGTATTTTTAGATCCGATCCTTGTATAAAATAGAAAACAAAATTATTAAGATTTAAATTAGTTTAAAAGGTTTGTAAAACTGAATTCTAAATTTATTTTGTACTTATAGTGAATTTGAAGAAATTATGATAAATATGTCAACCCTACCTTAGTTAGACACTCAGTCTGCAATATTTTTTACACATTCAAACCATCGGTACTTAAGTAATAACAGTTACATAGTAAGTATCCTTCAGTTTTATATAAGCTTTAAAGTCATAAAATTTATAATTTCGTGATTTAAAAATGCTGTATTCCTCATGTTTAGTCAGTCACGATGGGGGCCTCATTACTGAGGTATATATAGGCCCTAAATTATGAATTTGTCTCTTTGTAAGCTGAGTTAGTGTATCATTTTTACCAATCAAAAGGTAAATATTTGAACCATGTCCATTATTTGTTGCCTGTCGATATCCTGTATTAGTTTGTATCAGGTGCGGATTTTTACTAATTTACTGAGGCTTCTGTTAGAAACATGAAACCATACGAGTTAAAAAAATATATATCCTGGTCATGTTAGGGGTTTAGATATTAGTAGCAGAACCCATTACTAGGAAGGATATACCAGTTTGTACATTAACTATTCATTCTTTGCTGTAACATCTTGCAATGACAGTTAACAAGAAAAAATAGAAATTTCATGAATAAAACATTAGCAAATTCCGAAAAAAAAGCACTTTAAACAAAATATGTATAAAGTACATGCTACTCAACAAAGAATTATTAAAATTAAAATTGGTCGAAGCATTGAAACGTGTTATGTTTTCTGCCTCGTAACGCATAAATGTCACTAGACTTTTAAAGTCTACGTAAATCTCACATAATTTACAGGAAAATGTTTCACTGGGTCTCAAAAGCTACCATTATAAAATAGTATTGCTATATTTGAAAAATTAGGGACCCGAATTGCATGAAATTTATAACCTAGCTCTCCAGTGGTGATACCATAGCATGGCGGTATATTTATATATATTTACAACTTTTATGCATGTTAACCTTGTGTTTAGTTGATATTTTTATTTTCTACCTCTGTAAATATAAAAGCTGTTTAACTGTATTGCATAATACTACAAAAATGATAATTTTTTTTTGCTGAATTTAATTTAGAAAACAAGCTACATGTAGCTTAAAAACTGGTTGCCACATTATGCTATCTAAAATATAGGCTGAGTATTATTTTTCTTCTTGCAGTATAATTTTTTTTATGATTATAGTAAAGGAAGTATTTTATTGTGGTTTATTTACATATTTTGTTGCTGATTTTAGTCAAGTTTATTTATACATGTTCAGAACTTCTTGATCAAAGATTTATCTTAACAATGTCTTACTTATCCATTCTTGTTCAGGGCTTGTTTATTGACCTTGTTCTTCCTCCTGCAATGTTTATATAGTCTGTTGATAACATCACTCTGTGTATATAGTCTGTTGATAACATCATTATGTGTTATTTATTTCCTCCTTAGCCTCTTCATTAAACTCTTGTTTATTGCTCTGTTGATGCAAACTTAAGGAATCAGTTTCAAGTTATAATCAACTTAAGTCTATTATCAAAAGGAATGTTCATATGGTGACATATGGATTAAATGAGATAATTATATGGATTAAATGAGATAATTATATGGATTAAATGAGATAATTAATCAAATGTAGCTTTTTGTACATTTACTAACTCTTTCCACCTTAAATGATTTCATACAGGACAGATGATGGTAATTAGACCCCAGGGAACTGGTCTGTTTCATGAGATGGGTGAAGCCACTCAGTCTCAAAATGCACCCATATTGCTAGGCATTTTGAAAAATTGCCCCATTTCTAGCATTAATACACATTTGGGTGCCACATCTCCAAAGTCTTCATATATGTAAGTCCACCCCCCCCCCCACAAAAAAAATAAACAAGTAGACCTAACTATTTTTTCTTAAAACTAAGATTAAGTTTTGTGGATGAAATTCATATTGGATTAATATATGTATTTTTTTTTAAATTTAATGAAGTGCAACAATTGAAGTTTACCACAGAACTATACCATACAGGTATAACATCCCATTAGGTTTATCTTGTCACTCGAATAATAAAGAACAGGTAAAAATAACCACGATCCTTTTTGGGGAAACTTTCTTTAAAAAATTGCCTCATCCTCTGACAATCATCCTGACTTGTACTAATGAATGTCCATTTCCTAATAATCCAACCATCCCAGGATCTGTGCACATGTTAAATTTCAAAAGTGACAAAAAGGAAAGTTTATGTGATTAGGCAATTAAAGTGATAAAGTGTCTTTTTTCCAGGAGTGTCAGTGATGGAAAACTAATGATGAGTTAGTATAACATTGTGATCACATTTCTTGTTGCTTTTAGATAAAGATCTCCAACTGAGCGAGTCTGAAAGTGACAGTGAAAGTAATAGTGATTGATCCATTGTACAGGGCCATAATAGCCTTTTAACATGCCGGTGAATGCAGTGAGATAACAGGATCCAACAGCAGCAAGTCAAATGTTATTGTCAGGAATCCAACTTTGATGACATTGTATTGAAAATGTGACAATGTCTTATTACAGTCGCTGGATTGTACAGGGAATGTTATGCGAGATGTAAAATTATTACACGATTTAATTGGCTGTGTTTGGGCTAAAACATGAATTGCACAAAGACGCATTTAAAAAAATTACCTCCCAAACATTGGTGTGGCTGGATGCAACTGGAACAGTTGTCCACGATAAACAAGGATTAAGTATGTTTAAAGGAAGCAATGGAACTCAACAAGTTGTTAACGAATCTTGTTAATAATAGAAGGTATCAGTATTACACATATAATTATGTTAATGACTTTTCCCATTTGTTAGGAGTGGGTGGTACTATGTAATTTGCACAAGAACCGCAATGTTCTTTGTACAGAAATAACAGGACAACGGATGTGTCAAGGTTTTAAAAATTCACAACTATACAAATGTAAATCAGTGTTTTTTTTAAAGCTTCTGTCTACTTAGTTATAAATCAATCAGCGTGATATTCTTAGAAGGCTGTTTGAAATGTCAAGTAAGGAGTGACTTTCACTTTTGCAATTTAAAAATAAGTTTTAAAAATATTTATATCTACTTCAAACTTTAATCAATAATTCTGTCATTATGGAGCAACATAGTGATTTTTGTATTTGGGACTTAAAATGAGTCCTTGAAAAACTGCAAACATCAGTTTATCCGGTTTGTTTTCTGAATGTGTAATTTAAGTTTTAAAAATATAACAAATTTGCATACATAAATTATTTTAAATATTTGTGTCACTTTTAAAGTGTTTTTTTTCTTAAAAGTATTAGCTTTGTCATAACATGCCTGTAAATGTGTCAGGCTACTTCTAACAATTTTCAACAATGATCCCAACCTATTATCTGAACAGGTAAGCATAAGGCAAGCGGATGCATGATTACACAAAAATAATAACCAAATTTTATTTCTTGTAAAATTTGTCAGAATGCATGTTGTCACGTTGTACAAGTACACATTTTGGTTATTAAACTTGTAAAGTTCAATATTATAATTAGTAACAGGATTTGCAAGTTTACTAACAATCTCAGCTAACAATCTATTCAAATCAGTCTGTAAGGTAATGATTGAAAAATTTGGTGGTGTTACCGTAGGTTGCTTCATTCCCTTGCTTTCGAGACCAAGTGTCAGTTTTCTCGAGATTGTGACCATTCAAAACACGCTGCTTGAATCTTACTTTAAACAAATATAAATAACAATATATTTTAAAATATATGCTATCTAATTTGCACTTCATATTTGAGGAAGTCGCATTGTGTATACTTCATAACCAAACTATACAGTTTGTGTGTTGTGAAAATCGATCAGTGGCATAGAATTGGTTAGACCATTGTTGAAGTAATATATTAATTGGTTTCGGAACTGTGTTAGTGACCTAACCATCCCTCAGCATACTACTTAAGATCAATTATCGCAGAGGGTTGAGAGATTGACAGGAATGCGCGTTATGTGGGCAGCAGTAGTTCATTTCTCTGAAATTATTAAGCAATGCTAAAAGTATATGATCTCCGGTCACTTTTACTTAATGTTTT
>JAOXYB010053768.1:0-11379 GCA_028565635.1 Phoronis ovalis
GTCTCTCCAACTGACAGCATTCTTGGCTGGGGGTACACTCTCGGAGTTGTTTACAACTCACCGAATGTCTAGTTAAATGAAAAGATAAACAAACAAAAGTGTATGCATTTTGAAAGTACAAGTTAAACTTTCTAAATCTGTAATTTTTTTTCTCGGAGTAGGTGACCAAGTATTCCTTGGAATTTTACATTTAAAAAATTTAATGTTTTAACCCAAATTGCCATTGTACAGATCACACAAACTACTCGGAGGGAAATAAGTTACAAATTTAGAAGTTTTTTCATTTAATTTGCTTAAATTTAATATGAAGTATAAAGTTGGAATAAATTGTGTTGAATAACATTCGCTGCCAGGTTTTGAATGTTACAAACTTTGTCAATACTTTAATTATACTCGAGTCTATGCAGAATTCATGAACATACATTAGCATGTAACATTATAATTTTTATTCACAACTTTGTTCAGAATTTCTATACATAGCATTTATAATAAGTTTGTGATATGAATAAGCGTTAATTCTTTTAGCTTAGTTATTACATATATTACATTTCTTACAGCATGGGACAAGGTGGTTATATGCCAGTGCCACCTGGTGGCCAAGGCAATGGTCAAGGCCAAGGACAGTACAATGGACAACAGTCAATGAATTATTCTATGCAAGGTAAACTTAGACAATGATTAAAACAAGTTGGTTACTCTTAATATTGTTTAGTTTACATGTTTCATGTCATTATTTTTAAACTGAAATTTACATATACTGTAAAGACTGACTTGCAGTCAAATGAAATTAGAGTGATCAAATAACTTCACATCGATTCTCCAGAAATGTTGCCATACTGAAACTAATCTTGTGCTCAGCAATTACATGTTGCTATTACGTATTAATAATAATACATCTTCTTTTTGTAGGCTACCAATCAGCACAATAATAGATAGACAGTTTAGGAAATTCCACAATCAATCTGCATTCTTGTTGCAGAATTCTTCCAGCTAAACCTTATTTCAGAAATGCCACACGTGCACATTGCCAAGAAAGTAACATATAGCTAATTGACTGGTTGTGTCATAACTTTGAAAGTGTAGTGTACATTAATTTATGCAAGATGTACGATGTTAAACATCAGTTGAATTTCAGCTGCTAAATGTTAAAATCATTTTATTACTTTGTCAAGGCTGTTCTGAAAGTTGTACAGGAGAGGGGGGAGACACTTATTAGACTACCCCACCTCCCATTATATTTTATATAATGTTGTTATATGTAAATGAATTGATTTGAGCTGAGATCTACCACGTGTGCTTCTGTATTAGAAGTTTCCCCCCTCTGTACAAATACAAGCAGAACAGCTGTCATTGGATAACAGGTTTAGAAAGTAATATAGATTTTACTTTCTAAACCTGTTACATTCTTTATATTTATTGGCAACAATAAGTATACCTTTGGACACAGGATTGTTGCTAAAAATGACTGAAATATAGTACTGTTTGGTCATTGTGTAAACAGTTATCCTGCTCTAAGATTTGTCAATTTCTTGTTTTTAATGCAGGTCTAACTTCAAAAATTTAGTAGTAAACAGTTTTGTTGGAAATATTTTTCCATTTATACTTAGTGCTGAAGATTTGTTGATGGATATGGAATGACAATTATTGTTTAGTTCTATTGAAGAAGTATTCATTGTATAAAGAATATACTTAAAATGTAATTAATGTGCTATGTGGTTCCTTAACTGAGCAACTGCAAGTTGTTTGCAAACTTTGGTAATGTGGGGGATTGTATTTGTAGATAGTTTGAAATATTATAGGATTATTAAGTGTTAGTGTGTCAAACTAAGTATATTAGCCAAAATTACCGTCTAACCAACGTTTCTGGAGCAAAATTGGATTAGAAACATGTGTAGAACACATTTTTTTTTCTGGTTTGCTTTACAGATACATAAGAAAACCTTTGGTCGCAAAACATTGGTTAGGTGGTCTCGCATAAAAAGTTTAATTATACATTAATTTTATAAATGTGTGAAAAGTTAAAAAACATATATTTTGCATCGTCTGAAAATGCCATGTAAAAAATGGAAATTGGATTCCACTCTTTGACGTAGTCGGAGATTTTTATAGATTATACACAATGCTTAGACACTTAAATGATATGTGCAAAAACTACACGAGTAATGACTGTTATAATTAACATATGTGCTGCCGTAGGAAATAATATTGTATTGTGCCATGTTGTAGGAAGCTGTGTATAGAGAGGCTGTACTGTGCTCGTCTTGTATATAAGCGACATGTGTGCTCTGCATGCATATAGTTATTCATGGACTCTTTGATTTGGCTTTTTATGTTGTAAATTGTGTAACAGTCGGATTTAGAGAATCCATCACAGTTGAGAGGTTTAAGTTATATTAATTATCAACATATGTAAAATGTCTATAGTTTGATGCATTAACATATCCCTTCATATTCATGTAAAAACAATAAGGAAAACATGTTAGATTCCGTGCGATTCTTATCAGTTGTCTCACCTTTCATAAAATTCCGTTATGTACTTTAATGGTCCATTCTTGTAAAATAACAAAATTTAGTGGGTTCTAAATGTTTTTTCCAGTGAAGCAGTGTTTTTATTGTTGTTAAAACTGAACTTGATTTGTGGAAGATGTTTGAATTTATGTAAAAAACCTGAATTTACAAGCCCGACAAACTTAGCAGTTTTGATTCGTGGTTTCTTCCCAGTTGTTATACATAACTGTTTCTAAGAAAACTCTTGTCATAGTTTCTAATGGTTTGACGAAGTTTGTAGGATTGACATGATAAAATAAAGTCTATAAATTTGTAATTGTCTCCATTTTATTGCAGATGCACAGAATTTTAAAACAGCTCATTTAACAACCAAAACAAGAAATCCACAAACAAGATTTTTTTATACAACAACTGAAAAAAAACAATATAAATATGCTTGGAGACTAAAAGAATGCAGTTTGACATTCATTGCAACTTTGTACAATACATTCAACAAATTATTGATGAATGATGTGGTGTAACGAATACTGTATACATACAATTTCACAAATAACAACTAATTGCATATAGTACAATCTTTAACTTTAATTTCATCTTAATTTTGTCTAATTGGCATACATAATCTTTGTTTTCGTTCACTTTCTAAGGATTTTGCTTTTTCCCACACTTCTTTATTCAAACTCGTATGTCCAAAACTCAACGACAGCAATCTACAAATATAAAAGCAAGTGGGTCAGAATCTAGGAAATAGTTTTCTATTAGTACTTGGCATATGTATTACCGCACTATATGTGATAATTTCTCCCATATAATGCTTGCTCCACTATTGTGTGATAACAGCATGTGTTGGAATCGGATAATATCCAAATTTTCACCAAAATCTCATCAATTTGTCTTTGTGACCCATCCACCAAGTTTCATCCACATCTGTCCTCAAATTTTTTAGACATACAGCTAACAAACAAATGGGTGAATACATAATCTGCACCACCACCTGGGGTCGGAGGAAAATATACCTGTCCCTTATGGATATAAAGCAAGATTGATACCGCTTGAAAAATATGCTTATGCCCTGCATGCAGATATTATATTGAAATGTGTTCTACATCATCATCTAAATTTTTTGTACGCAAATAAATAAGATTTCCTTCCAGATGGACATCTCCACTAGATGCCACCAACTACCAAGTTTTTTTGCATTCAGAAAGACTGCACATTCAGAAATCGCTCTCGGTGAATATATGCTGGCATGCATTTTAAAAGAAACATAGTTTTTATAGAATTATGAAAATATCTGATGTACCTGGCAAGCACAAGGAGGCTGTGGAAGTCTTCTACTGTCATGTTTTTAGGATCACTCTGCCTCGTCCCCACAAAATCTTCTTCCACGGCCTAGGAAACAAAATAACATAGTAAATTAACCAACAACTTTTCATAACACAGGTTTTCCCCAGCTTTTTTCCTTCCTACTTCTTTTAGCAGAGAGTGAACGGAATTCGCACCATGTTTCAAGTCTGCAAAATAGAGTATCTTTTACTCTCCCTGGTTCTTACCCCCTTGCTGTAGCTATGACTATAACATTTCTCCAGCCCACTACAACTACATAGAACACTAAAAGTAGTACATTTTGCTACCCCTCTTCCTAAATACTGCAAACTATTTTCTATCCCAATTCTCAATCATTTCCAGTTTCCTAAACCCCCTTTTCTTGTTTATGATACTCGAGGAATACTCTTACTTGAACAATTTTATAGTTACTACCTTTTGAACATCTTCTGTCATATTATAATCCAAAAGCTGTACCAAAGTGAGATAAGAACGAATTTTGTTCAAAATTTCTCCAGTCAAATAGCTTGAAATGCCAGCAAATCTTTCGGTCACTCCCTCTAATGGTGCTTTAACCATCAATGGTATTTGACAATCACACTGTAAAGATAAAATAAGTAATATGGTGAAGGATTAAGATGGGGCGGAAGATCATTTGTTAGTGATCAGAAACCCATAATTCCACAATTGTAAATGAATGGTGAGCACACAGGGAAATTTGTGATTGTGGATATACAGAAATGCCGAATTATGGGAATGTATGGGTTTAACTTTCTACACCAAGTGTGCCGGCTGACAAACATTTAACAGGACATGTTTGCTAAAAACAGCTACATCAAAGGAACATATAAAGCTAAGCTGCATCTTGTCACAGATTAAAGCATTATTACTGCACTATGCTTTTATTCTGTTAAAAATATTTTCAATGTGAAAAGGGAACCAACATTTTCTGAACAGTTTTTTCCAGTTGTGGCATCAATATGGGAAAATGTTTATAATATCCAATACAAAAATTTATAGTTCACACCAGCCGCCCACTGACAAAACCAAACTTACTGACAAAAGTGATTTCCCTTCTGATACCGCTAAAGCTGGTATATTACACAGAAAATCTTGTCTGTGGAAATCGAAGTCATATTCAATCTTCTGCCAACTTATCACATTACCAATTGCTGTTAAGTTTTTTACACCTGAAGAAATAGTAAAATCACAATAATGTCTTATGTTTAAAGCTCAAAAACTTGAAATAACCTAATCAATCTAAAATCGAATAATCAAAAAATATATGTAACAAAACATTCTCATTTTCATGCTTTTAAACAAATAAAATGGAGTATTTACCAGATTTCTGATTTAAAATGGAAAGGAATCTAATGGCAAGAACCAACTCGTTTAGGTGGCCTCATGAAGGTGTCAAACAGCTTTTTGCTCTCTATAATAACAATAAAATTACAAAAAAAAGAAAACGGTATTCTCGCTAATAGGAATGTAAGTTGTATTGCAATCTTACCCTGCTCATTGAGTTGTCCTGGTTCCATGGATATTTCATCTAACATCAGATGTGTTCTCTCGGGGAGCTGCAGTATCCCACTTGTAAGACGGTTAGCCGAGTAGTCTTTCTTTGGCACATATTTCATTTCATTCAAGTTTGTAGTGGTCATAGGCAGCATAAACGACTGAAATATACAAAACATATAACCCGGCTATCAACAGGGATGACACTAATTTAAGTTCTCAATGTTTTTTCCTGTTCAAGATAAAACTATAATTGCACTTAAGGCATGCTGTCAAAGAAATTACAGGTTCTTCTGTATTCAGGAAAAAAAATATCATGCTCTCTGTGAGTTTTAGAAAAACCAGTATGTCACAATGTCAACATAAAGTAAATGACTCAATGGGTGTAAAGCCTTGCAAGCCATTCTTGAAGGTGTATCATTTATGCAGCACAAAATAAAACTGTAAACAGTTACACACTTGAAGTAACACAAGCATCATTTTAACAAATCAATGCTGACTGCATGAAGTTTGAACTATGAATTGTGATAAAAATTGTAATCTGAATTTTCCTGTCACTTACTTTTGTAAGGAGACTGTGCATCAACTGATGTAAAAAAGGAACAAAGTCTTCGCACTTTGGACAACCACTTAAATTTATTGAAAACTTTCCCAAAGCTATCACATCTCGTCTAGCGTATCTAAAATAAATATTTAAAAACAGTTTTATAAACATGGCTTCCAAAGCCTGTACATCAGTGAAAATATTTCTTATTTTGGCCAACAGCGGTATCTTGATGTTCTAACATTTGTAAATCATGCTGTACAAAAAATTTACAGCATCAAGAACACATTTAGGGGAATATGCACAGGTAGATAGATAGATTTCTTTTATTTAAATGATATGTATTAAAGATACAAAAACATTTAGCAGCGGCACAGCTTGGTTTAGATGTGGCATACAGACAGAAATTGGAACAGATATAATGGTACCAGTCTACAGCTCAGGTTTTTAAATCAATCTCATTGGCTTTTACTATAAATAATGGCAATATTAGTTCAATTTAGAATCAAGTTTTAAAAGTTAAGACTGATAATTAACATTTTAGAATTGATGATAGTGTCCAATAATTAAAATGCCAACATTCATATTAATTTATTACTGAAACAATTGCAGAAAAAAACAAGACCCTGCTGATAAGGACTTCACAAACAGCATCAAATACTGAACTTTAAATCTTAAGTTTGGTTCTAAAGTTCTCTTGAAAGATTCATTTCAAGTTTCCATAAATATAATCTCAAACAACAGTATAGTGTACAATGCACAATTTTGTAAACCACATTTGTGAGGCGCACCCAGTTTCCATAAATTTAAAACAATCTTCTTTTCAATTTTTTTTCCGTAAGTAGGAGAAAAGCTTTCTGTATTGTACTAATCAGACAATTCATAATATACACTATATTTAAAAACTGATGTGTGAAAGGAATTTTCCAAACTTGAACAAACAAAAAATTAATTGCAACTAAATTCTAAGTACTTAAGACAGGAACTATTGCATTAGACCACTTCATATACATTTGTAAGCCACTCCATTATCACCTTCTACTATACTAACTAAAAGACATGTATCATATCTGATATCATTTGTGATTTTATTTAATGCCTTATACTACTGTACAGCATACCACTGTTTATGCCCAGTCGACCAGATAACTGCCTTACACTTTTGTTCCAGAAAGACACGGGTGTACATTTTCTAGCAAAGTAATATGGTAACACGAATTTATACATTAAGCATAACTGTAATGCCAGTAGCTGGAGTAATAGGTTACACAAGCTATCATCTTTACAAGACGGCTAAAACGCAACAAAAAAATTGTGCTAATGAAAATCAAGTTGAAGAAGCCAGAAAGTCTTAATGCTATAAAATTTGTTTTGACAGTAGCTAGCTCATGTTTTGCATTTTGGACACCATTAGCTGTAATTGAAGTAATAGTGACAAACCTATGGAATTTCATTCCATGGCAGCTTTTATGGATTGTATGGTGGCTGGCTGTGACAAATTCATGGATGAATTTTTTCATTTACAAAATGACAAATAGAAAGTCTTCACCAAGATTTTTAACGAGTGCTTGCCATGTAGGAAAAACAGAACGCAGCACTTGACAGCATAATAATGGACGCTAGAGAACTTATTCTGACAAACAATACAATTTGCCCTGGTTCATATAGCATTAATCATGACCTTTGAACTTGGAACATGGTTTACAAATGAGTGACAAATAAATGTGAAGCTATATAATATCAGTAGAAATGGATCACGCGATTCTTTAGATTACAGTAGGCCACACAAACAGTTGAAAACTGCGCACGCATCACCGTAAGTGAGATGGTGTAATCGAGAATTAGTACATGGGTTAAATGCTAGGAACCACCACTGAGGATACGTTTAACGTAAAACTATGCAGTGGGTGCAAAATGTACGATGTCAGCAGTAAAAATTTCTGAAAATGAAAACGTACCGGACAGTTACACACTGATAGTGGTGCGCGCCTAGACGTATTTTTGGTAAGAAAAATCGACCCTTTTCATTTAGTAGTATAGATATAAACATACTGAAGCGGTACACAAATCAGAAGTAAATGACTGTTTCAACTGACTTTTAGCTAATTATTAAGTGTCAATCTCACAGTGGTCATCTTATAATATGGTTTAGACTGTAATAAAACAATTTTGTAATGACAAAACTTATATTGTTAGCTCTATACTAAAACATTGTTCACCTTTGTAGTTGTCAAACTGTTATGTATAATATCAATTCATTAATGGACCAATACAGATAGTTTTGGTAACGATAATACATTACGTTTTAAACAAGGATTAGACAGACATTCAAGAAGGAAAATTGTTGCTTTTTTAGAAGTTCTTGTCTAGGAAAATAGTCGAGTATTTTACATAATACAGCACAAAAGAGAGCGATTTTTTCAATTTTTAGTATAAATTCAGTTTTTTTTAGTAAATGCCATTCAATAATGATGAAGTTACAAAAAACAATTTTTTGACAGATCATATTACAAATAAGTCAACTATAACATAAGATGGCCCTGAAATTCTTCAAAGTATATCTTTTCAAATGGAAATGCTTAGACTTAGAAAGTACCATCCAATAACAATAAATTCAAAAAATTTAGTACTCCATCGAAAAACATACAAGAATACTTACACAGACGATATGAGATGGCACAAGAAATACTCTGCTGCTAAACTATCACCAAACAAAGCAGTTTCTAACACAAACATTAAATGCTGTCGTAAAGCTTTTGCTTCATTCAAAATGGCGGTAGTGTCTGAAAATGCATCAAAACAGTTCGTTCACAGAGATGGCAAAAAGGAAAGATAAATACATAGAGGAGCAGTTTGTGATTGTCTAGTTTCGTATAAGAGAATGACACCCATTCACTGAAACTAAGTATTAGATATTTTTTATTATAGAAAATGTCCAAAAACAAAATGCTGACTATTATAACAGCTGAAAAAGATATAAAACAAGGCATGTTCTAAACAAAAGAAAAGAATGAAACACATTAAATATATAGGTACCCTTGATTTCAAGTTATTACCATGATATCAACTTTCAATTAAACAAGTAAACATACATGATTTACTATCCTCGCAGCTCAGGTCAACAGGCAACAATGGATTGTTATGCTGAAGTTTTTGTGATAAAATAACATGTAATCTGGGAACTAAAGATGGTGGAGGGTGATGTGCTTCATGTTCCATTGAATCCACTAAGGCATCTGAAGGATCCAAGAATGAGTTCCGTTCCTCTCTGGAAATTAACAACAAACATTAGATGCCTCTTTAAACTTATGCTTTAGCTTGCGTATAAACACTGTAGAACTTGCAACTCTGTTAGTTTACAAGCAAAGACTGCAAGAATAGTGTCTTCTGTTCTAGATGGCACTGGCTACAAGATCTTTTGTGCATTCAGTATTCCAGAGCATTTACCACTGGAACTGGAAGATGACGGAATTTAAAATACACTGTTTATACAAACACATGATACCATGTTCTGGTGATTTGTAGCAACCTATTGCCTTAGTTTCTCAAAGTATCTAATTTAATTTAATAGGTTTATTATTAC
The DNA here is from genome assembly GCA_028565635.1 of Phoronis ovalis. NCBI lineage: Eukaryota > Metazoa > Phoronida > Phoronidae > Phoronis > Phoronis ovalis. The sequence continues at coordinate 9,477 of JAOXYB010053768.1, forward strand.
ACGATTTTGTAGAATTGGGTTAATAAGGAGAGCATTTTCTCTGAGGTGAATAGATTTTGTGTTCAGTTCAACATTACTGCATAATTGACTGTTTTCAAACTCACTCATTGCTGTGGGCAGACATAGCCAATGCTGGATCAACAGACAAAATACCAATAAATTCCACAATATCATTTAACTTGAAACTGTCACCAGTCTTGTACACTTTCACTAGGCAAGCAGGTCCCTTTTCTTCAGGTAATGGGAAGTTCAGATTTGGTGTATTACTGGAACTGGATCCTGGAGATAAATAGTTGTATCAGTAATAACACAGATTAGTACACTCTTGCTGATTAATTAATAGTTTTAAAGTAGCACGTACATGAATATTCAAAGTGGTTGAGAAATATATTTCTGACCAACCATGTAAATTTTTAAAATAAATTATTAAAATCAACTTATAAAGTAATAGATAATAATAGATAATGATATAAAATAATAGATGAGTAAACATTCACACTCTGCACAGTCATTTAATGCTTTGTTTTCATTATTAATACCTGGTTCTTCATTTGTTCTGGCTCTCTTGACCTCTGACCTTTGGTTACCTTGGTCACCAGATGCCTCTGCTTGCATGTCATTATCATCTTCCTCTAAGCTTCTTTTTGCACTCACTGATTTCTGAGATGTTGAAGGTGTATTTTTAGTCTGGTTATCACTGCTAAATGCTTATAAAGGGTTAAGGACTTTTAATGTGGACTACTTAACAGCAATAGTTGGAATACACTGCATGGACGAATTTTTAGGCATATTATAAAGGTAAGAATTTAATATATTCCTTACCATAAGAAAACTGCCTTTGACAAGGATGTTATGGAGCTCCATGATAACAGCTGGTGTTGGTACAATAATTACAGTCAAAGAAGATAAAACTGTTTCACGTGCAGATTGAGGATTCTATGAAGGGTGACTTTTTAATGGAAGAGGAAAGTTTTCAGAAAGATTTTAATTCAAAATAGTGACTTCTGGAGAATAGACGAGATTGGCATTGGATTTCATTTTCTGTTTCTGACGATTGCTAGGTAGCACTATTTCTGGACCAGTAGAAAACAGTCATGTTACTTAAGTAGATGAAAACCAATGCTTCACAGATATTAATTTTCTTTGCGGTGGTCTAGCCTGTCTAAGGACTTATTAATATGAGGATATAATAATAATATTGCTAGATGACAATTTTACTCTTATTTTTTCATTTATAACAATATTATCAATAAATTATTCATTTTTAGTAATGAAAATAGGAAAATATAAAATTTGAGTTTTGGTCCCTTCTTTAGCCTGAATAAAGGATCAAATCTATAACTATTTAAATATGACCAAGTATATGTTACCCACTCAGTTGAAAAAATTCTAATTTATCATCACTTTAGGCAATTTGAGTAGAACAATGTCAGTTTGAAAAAAAATGTACAAATATAACAAACTTTATTCATACTGAAACCAGTCTGTGTGGTTCATTGCCTTATTTTACTATCAATCATTTTTATTACTATGTTATCTTATCAAACAAAAAAGGATATTTCTTTCACCCAGTCTGTTTCTCCAGGAATTGGAATGCAGTATAATGTTTGTCGATCACATGTCACATTCTTTTCAGAGTCCAATAGTATTTCCTGATGAGGCTACGTACAGTACAATGTTTTGTTCACTTACAAAAGATTAGCGTGAAATCTACTTAAGGGGGCGAGAACCGTTTATTTCTTAGTTATCTTTGCTACAATGCATCTTTAAAACTATAGACTAAAAGTATTATAATGTATACATTTTCTTTTTAGTCAGTTTTTTTCCTTTCAATCCGACTACATTGTGGTCCAATTTGTTGCCATGGTAACGAAATTGCTGCCATTTACCGCAAAAACTACAG
>JAOXYB010053790.1:0-11377 GCA_028565635.1 Phoronis ovalis
CACAGAACCCACTGGAACAGGCAATTCGTGAAAAAGGAAGCAGAGGTGGCTTTGTTTCTGTGATGTCAAGTTTAATGGTACAGAGCTTTATAACAAGACGAAAACACAAATTTCAATTATTTAATTTTGTATCAAATATTTAATTCTACACATCAAGATAAAACTGTACCTTTATGAATATTGTTACAGTTAAAGGCTTCACTGATCAAATGTTGCTGTAATAAAATAAAAACCTCCTTTCGTTCAACTATAAAACTAACATCTTCATTGCAGTGTACTACAGAAAAACAAAAGGCATTGGTGACAAGGAACAAAATGTTTTAAGAGAATTGCAATTATGTACTCTTTCACAACAAAGTGCTTGAGTGACATTACTTCACCTTAAATTTTGATTAAAAAGAGGAGACAGAAAACAGATACAAATTATTTATTTACAAGCTAATCCAAGCATACAGTGAGATACAACTAATTCTGTATTTCTGTTCCACAGTATAAACATCTTGGCTTTAATATTTCCCAGAGTAATTCTTGACGCTACAAAAATACAAAACATCAGTATAAAATATAATTGCTTTGAACTGAATATTGTCAGTTATATAACCTTGCTTTTGAGAAACGGAGAACATGGTCTAAGAACAAAATCTAATCAAGTACACCTTAATACCCTGTCAAATAATGAACAGCAAAAAGTACAGAACAGCATCAGCAAATCAGTACATGCTAATACAAGTACACAATGCTGAAATATGTAGATACTAGCACACACAATAAGGAGACAAGTGATTCATTGTTTCTTATTAACACAACAACAAAATCACTAGTCTTCCACATCATATGTGCAACCTTCAAATCATTCTCCATTCGAAGTTGCATCACAGATGGGAAACTGGTTTACATGTCTCGGCGAAGCCTTAACAACCAGATCCACCTTCCGAAATCAACACTTTGACAAATGAAAGCGAACATAAACTCCTTCGCTTGACATCATTTTTCAAGGCAGAAGATATTGAGGAATCTGTTGCAGTGAAAGCTATGAAAATTTAAGCTTTGTACTATATTTTTTTTCCATAATTTTATAATAAACAAACAGAATAATATGTTCTTACCTCATCTGTAAGAGGTACTGTGCATTCTGTATTTGGTCTTGTGACCCGCTAATTGTGATGATGCGATCATTCGATCCTACTACAGCCTCGTCAATCGTGATCCCCGCACCAGATTGTTGACGGATTTGACGGATTCTAGATCCACCTTTACCAATGATAGCTCCAGCAAGCTGTAAAGGAATAAATTCAAACATGAAGTATACATAAAAGTGTGTTATGATGCAAATATATATAATGTACATTCCTCTTGTCATTAAATTTCAATATTTTTTTAAAACATGAGTATTTTAACTATAAAATGCACACCGATATTAATCTAAATTACAGCAGAATGTGTCAATGATAAGGATATGCAAAGATATCCTTCATTTGCACACAAAATTTAAATAGTTAACCTTTTATCTCTGGTTGCTTGGAATTTTTATAAAATCATAACTGGTCACAGAACATGTGAATAGTTGGCACTTACATCTTTCGGAATGCTGACTTTGGTGGAAGAGGAACTGCCAAACATCATTCCCTGTTGATTCATGTCACCCATCGTGTCTTGGGCAAAGTTTTGTTGTAGTCCACCGCCGCCACCACCACCATAGCCGCCACTACTACGCCTCCCACCCATACCATTGTCACTATCACGACCACCTCCACGACCAAAACCACCGCTGCAAGATAAATTATGCAAAGATATACAAAAATCGTAGTCAGAATTCAAATGCTAGTGCATACATGTTTTCATGTATAATCACAAACTGGTTTACGTTTAACTGGGTTAGTAAGTATATCCCTCTTACTGACATATGACAGGTTTCAAAGTATGCTAAATCCCCTTTATTTGCCACATGTTACTTTTACCAAACATCGCTTTTGCTACCATTTTAGCTGTTGATTTAAATAGTGCTTACGGAGCAACTATAGCAATCCATCACAGATTCTTACCGTCCTCTGCCCCCTCGGCCTCCCATGCTACTACGGTATCCTCCATCGTCTCTTCCACCAAAACCACTATCACGCCCCCCACCAAAACCACCGCGGCTGGGTCGACTGTCACGTCCACCTCCACCACGACCACCAAAGCTCCCTCTACAATAGAAACTACAGTTAATACCGAAAACATACAAAGGTGTACCTGGCATTTAAGACATACCATCTGTAACCAATTTTCAACATTCAAAACTGCACCCCATTTTAGCATTTAATCACTCCAACTCATCATTACCACAAATTTCACATTATTTTCCCCTACTATATACAGAGAACAAGCTGTTGTGACTGAAATATTCTTGTATAGAGAACAGATACAGCTACTACTACAATTCATTTTGATTTAACAGCACCATTAAGTATACACGAGAAACCTATAAAAGTTTATAACACTACGACTTTCTACTCACCTAGATCCTCCTCGGCCTCCTCCTCCTCCTCTACCTCCTCGACCACCACGGCGCCCACTGTCCATAGCGGTGAAGCCACCATATTCCTGAGCCATGTACTCATCACAGTCCTGTGGGTTGTATGGATTGTTCATACCTTTAGGAGGAGCCTGAGAAACAATAACAATGACATAGCTCAGTCAATACTACAGAAAGTAAAGGTATGAAATGATATGCTGGAATGGACATCTCAACAGCAGTAGTACATCACAGAAGTGAATGTCAGTTGCACAAATAAATATGTTCATGTGCAGTAGGATTAAAAAACATTTTTTTACTGCATTTTCCCAGCACAGATTACTAAACAGTTATAGCTATTTCATAACAATGTTCCTGTATAAAATGTACAAGCTGTTCTATGTGTATGGTAATAGAACACATGTTATCAATCACTGCCAGTAATGTAGATGTATTCGTAATAGTAAACATTCAATACTAACCGATTGTAAAAGATCAAAGATGACAGCAATACAGTTCACAACATTGTCCAATTTTCCCTGAACTGCCACAGTACGTTCTGTAGAGTTTGGACAGCACTGTGAATACACTTTGATGTTTGTGCTTGTACTCTGAAATGAATTTGTAATTTCTCAATGTTTACCTGGTAACAACCAATTTGATGGTAGGAATAAATGCCTCAGTAAATAAACTTATCTGAGACTTACCTCACGCAGTTCCTTAATCTTGAAGCCAGCACGACCAATAATACATCCAGCCTGGCTCTGATGAACAAGCATTCTGATCTCACAGTCAAAATCAGATGAACCTCGGTATTGTTGATACTGTAAAAAAATACCAGCATTATACAAAGCTTTTTTTATTGAAAAATAGAACATGTATGGGTATGTCAAAAGTTTCATTTATTTCTTGAAAAAAAAAAAAACATTTTGCAAACACAAATAGTGAATATATATAACTGGATACCTTTGACTAGGCTATCTAATTTCAAAATTATTTTTCATCAATATTTGCAAAAGAATGTGACAGCATTTTACCCAATATTTTAGAACAGAAAAACGGATATTCAGAGAGCCTCATGAATAATTTGCATAAAAAATCTTTATTTCATTTGTCACTTATTGTCACAACTAGCAGAAACCACGTCACCTGTGTTTACAGAGCTTGGGCAATCCATTAATTCTCCAAACAAAACAACAGTTCAACAATAGCTGTTGTTGGGGATCAATATCATTTCATTACTGAATGTCTATTGACATTTACCACAAATCAATACAATGCAATAGGCTGGAATTGTTGTGTTCAGAGACTAATTTCACTAATGACACCAGGATTTTTATGTCTTGTTAAAATTCTATACAACACATTCACAAAGCTCGGTGATTATGTCACCTTTTTTGTTTGACCATAAGTTTATAACAATTTAAGATTTTATGGTTGATACTGTACAACAGTGAGCCACATTATCCATTCTCCTTTGGTATTCCAAGATATCTATTAACATTAATACACTAACCAATCACAAGGGTAGACATTTTTAAGCCCAGAACTTGAAAATGGACCACATAATCAACTTCAAACTCAAAGATTCTCCGTTTCCAGTTAAAAATTGCCCTACTTTTTATTCACAATTTTCAAATCATCTGCTATGAGAAGACTTACATCTTCCAATGTTGGAATGACATCCAGCATACACTCACAGACTGTACCAACATCGGCCTGGACAGAAAGGATTCTGAAAAAATAAACCATCACAATTTAAATATCTGTTGTGATGGGCATGATTTTGAGAAAATTTAGATACACAATAAGTGACGATTCTTACTACAATTTCCTTGATGGTATAACTTCATGTTGTTGTTGGAACAATATTTCATGAATCTTTATTATTTCTGGAATTATTTGACATATAACTTGTCAAGCAGAAGTACTTTAGTTGATTTATTTTTCATTAAATCTCAATTACTGTAGCTTTTTTTGCAGTTTACACAGTAACAAATTAATTATTTCAGAACTAAGAAACAGTAGGAGTTTTGGATTCCATGACATGATCTTTAGACAACTTCAACTTGGCAATTTTATAAGCAGGTTGGATTTCCTTCATTAACTAATAGGAATAAAATTACACTATAATTACAATATAAAACCAAAGTCAAAATGACACATATATAAAAGTATTGATTTTCTAAAATTACACACGATTTTAATAAGATGAACTTAAATTGAAATATTCAACAATGGACCATTTACCAATAGAAAAGCCATGTTGAAGAACACTTTTATGCGACGTTTATTTCATGAGGAAAATGATTTCCTTAGGTAGTTGGCAGTTAAATTAGTTGAGATTGAAAACGTGACTAAAAAATCCACTTCAAAACATTGCCATATTAAATCCAATTACACTAAAGCACTCATTATGTTAACTCAAATACAAATTCAGAACTAATATTATTGCACTGGAGGAGTGGACTCGAAAAGCAATTATTATGAATATTTCAAAATAAATTAAAATTTCATTGTTTCTAAGAAATGTAGTTAAGTTGGGTAATTTCAAATTAACTAATGGAATATTTTCGCAACAACATGGCATATACAAAACTGAATCATCTCTATAAATTTGGTGGTGATCAATACTAAATGATCCATGTATTTTGTATTACTTTTTAAGGGAATATTACCCAACAACTCTGATGTATTAAGGCAAGCAGGTAACATGGACAAGAACAAAACACAATAATAATAATAATAACATTTTCTACTCCAAAAGAAGGCATATGACAAATTTTCCATCAAAACATTAGCTGTACTAATATTCCTCCCAGTGTTTCTTATGCAATATTTAAAGACCAGAGTAGAAATTGTTACAACTACATTCGATCTGGCTGGGAATACACATATTACATCAGTAATTTGCATATCATTTGATACATTACTGTCATAGAGATATTAGCATACCGTTCTGGGCTTGTACTGTCGGGCACCATTACACTTGGAGTATACTGTATTGTTGAAGTATGGGCAACAAGGTCACATTCGGACCAATCGGGCATCAAGATGGCGGGCGAACGTATATCGGGTCATCAAATTCGGGCCAATCGTGTGTAAGGGCGGGAAATGGCCAGGGCGGAAGAAATATATAAGAAACAAAATGCATGAGTAAACTTGGTCGTTGACAACACTGCTGAAGTATAAAGGCCAGTTAGCAATAAATATAAAATATACAGTGAATATAATGCAATACGGTTTATGGACTATTGGATGCTGAGTAAAAGCATAAAATCAACATGTCAAATATGTTTTTTGTGACGGTCAGAATTATTCAGGACCGGTACACTGCAAAGTATTTTACAAACATTTAGCCAGTCTCAGATTTAGCAGGACAGTCCAAGGACCTTGTGTTAGCAAACAACTAATACCAGTACAGTACACGATTAATCTTCTCAAAAATTGATAGAAAGAGGACTTGACAAAAACATATTCAAGAAAAATATTCACCTCAGATCTCAAACGTTTAATGTTACTGCCTCCTTTCCCAATAATAGCACCTGCATTCTGTAATTAAAACAATTAGTTTCATATTATCCCACAATTAGCAGCTGAAGGTTAAATGTGTAGCAGATTCCTTTATGGCCATTGCATGATTTTATACATGATCACAGATGTTACATAACACTTGATATTATATGAAAATACTGCACTGGGACAACCAAACAGATAGCATAACATCAAAAAACTTATGTATTTTGACCATTTCGATAATTAATTTTAAAAAAATCTTATTTGTTCCAAAGTCTTGACCATTCATTAAGGCTTGTTCAAGTAGATCAGTGATGTCCTTTATGATCATGTGGCCCTGTTCCTGTTCACCTGTCTCTGATTAGAGCAGGTACTGTACAAATGTCAGACAATGTCTAATTAAAGTATTTACCTTGCTTTGCAGTAGAATTCTAAGATCAACTTTCGGTCCCTCGCCTCTCTTTGGCCGCTTGCTTTGCTGTCCATCGTGATGATCGTCATCTTCGGCAGATCTCTTCAAACCACCTGAAACATTCAACAGAAAACAATACAGAAATATGTAAGATTGTGTTTACTAATGAGATAAATCAACTCCTAACCACAGAGCTGCTTACAAAACATGAGCAAATTTCCTTCGCTACAATTCATTGTCATCATAATGTAGTATACTGCACGAGTTATAAACGCAAAAGTCCAAGAATAAATAAACCTGTTCCCTTTTTTTACAACTTTACATTCATCTCAAATTTGACTAGTTTTTCAACAAACACATGTGTTGGTTAATCAAACATTTATGACTAATGAATTAATTATATACTCTACAGTCCATTATTCCATAACATAGTAAATCATCAATCCCTTACATCATACTATAAGAATAGTTCACAGAAACTTCACAAAAACAAAACTTTCAAACTTTTTGAGAATCCTTTAATATTAAAAGTGGTCCCCCTGATCTTATTTCCAAGGAAAGACATACACCAGGTAACTGTGCCTGAATATTCGATGAAGCAGCTACCTTGTATTAAGTTACCCTTACAAAATGAAATGGTGATGATCATGTAGAGCTTATCAGTAAGACCAGTAAGAACAATAAGATAAACTAATTAATTACCATAACGATAGTTTCTCATTCAAAAATGAGAACAGAAACATCTACAAAAAGACAAACTGAATCCATTTGTTACCTACATTTGAAAGAGCAAATGAACTACTGTTCTCTACATATTAGCTATTCAGAAAATAAAGAAGATAAATTACCTTTTTGAAGTATATACGTACACAGAGATTGGATACGCAGAACTCCCCAGTGTATTTAATATGAAGCCACCTAGTAAAATAACACCTAGCTTAATGAGAAAGCTTTATAAGTGTCCAAGGAAAAAATCAATATAAGCTATTCTTTCATAAGAACCAATCAGATACAGACACCTTCACAGCATCATTGATTTCCCTACATGTACTTTTCTATACACATTACAGGTCACATAGTCCTTAAAGGTAACTACTAACACAAATTATTAAACACCTTACACATCAACTGAAATAACTAGAATCCTTTCAGCCCTGGAACATGGATGTTTTCAAAATACTAGCCATGAATATTTGAACTGCAATCAATCATTTGAAACATGTAATTTATTATTAATGACCACATAATCAATAAGCGGTCCATTGTTCATCTATTGTCATGCCAGTTATCTAGAAAAACTTTAAGTGTTAAATAATTGACAGATTGAACATAAAACTATACCCAATGCAGTATGGAGAACTCACTGTTACCTACTAGCGTTATTCAATAAACACTACACTGCGCAGAAAAATATTAAACCCACAGATATTCACAGTTAAAAAGCATTTCTCTTTGTGTTTTGCCAAATACAAATCAATGTAAATCTTTGTTAACGTGGAAAACTATGAAAATATTGCGAACTAAATAATTTGTCTTAGTCTACATAAACAATATATCAAATATGCTAGGTATCTGGCAATCCATTGTGGCTCAATATAAGTTACCTGATAAAACAATACACATCATTAGAAGTAAATATATTTACTATTCCTTATTAGTTTTTCACAACCAATCATGTTTAATATCAAAACAAGGTAACAACCATTGTCAAATGACAGCTGACATTAATATTTACACAAGCAAAGAGTGTCACATGTTGTTACAATGTTAAGGTAATGCTATTTGAGGCCTTTGTTCTAAAAACAGAAAGAGCAATCTATAAATTGCTCAATGTGCATATTTTATTATTTCATACAAAGAATTCTAGTTAAAAGACAATAGAAGACTAAATATAAAAGATGAATAAAGTACAGTAATTAGCTATGTTTCACTTCAACTTAGGTTACCTATGAGTAACAATCATCTTATAAGGCATTTTTCACTACATGATGACAAGAGCTTGCTATATATTACCTGTGGTGAAACTGTTATAGAGTTCTAAGTGCCTGTTAATAGCTGTAGGTTATTCTTCCTTTATAATAACACCTGATGGTTTATAGTATTTATAGAATCCAATTTATTATTGCTACAAGGCTGTACCATTACAGTACTAATCCATGTGATTTCTTTGAATTGGGATGTGCCATTTGCAAATAGAAGGGTTGAAGGCAGTTTAAGATGGACTTGAAAGATGTGTTTCAAGTAAGTTCCAAAGAAAATTACTAATATGGACCATTCAAACTATCAATAAGAGTTTTTCTGTTTTAATAAACTTTTCTATAAAATCATGCTACAACTATTTTACCGTTTTTTTTTTTTGAATAGATTGCAATATAAAAACCTCTATTAACATGTCATATATTATCAAATAAAAAACTGAATTTAAAAATATCACCTACAGAATTCTAACTAGAATCACTTTTAAACATAAGTGATTCACATATTGAGCTACTTGTTAAACCCTGGGAGGGGGGTTATAATATGGTGTTGTTTTTACAAGGAAGCCAGATCTGCAAAAGGATGTTTTCACCATTCAAATAAATGTATGCAGATGCATAGTAAAACAAGGGCATGTTTTCCCCATCAATGCAAAAATCATGCTGGTTAGCAAGCTAGATACGTGTTTAAGGGCTTTAAAAAACCTATGATTGCACATGTGGACCCACCCTTTAATACAATAAGTAAGAGGTTATATTATGTATTGTCCTAGATCTATATAGTTTAATTGTTTTCAAAATCTGTTAGTGGGAGAACACACAGTGAAGTACAGGGTGGTTTCTCCAAGATATTTTGGTATTAAACTTTGAACCACAATATGTAAAGCATGGTGATTTTTATGATATTGTGTGTGATAAGCTTGATGACTTTTCTTATATTCTTTGTGAAAAGCTCATATATGTATTTGTGTGTATGTACACCTGTATGCAAGCATGCATGCATACATACATACATCTAAACAGAATATATCTCTTAAAATTTGAAAACAAGCTGTACGAAAATCTCCGGCTTGCTTATTGTAGAATCTCAATTAAATAAGTGCAGTATTATATTATGGAAAAGATATGTTACACAACGAATAATTTCATTCCTAATAAATCTGGTTGAATTACACAATTTTCTTGTTCATTTCAGCTGTAGGGCTCTTTAAATGAGATGAAAATTAACAACTTATACAAATGATTAGCTATATAGATTTAATCCATACCTTAGTGTTATGTTTCATAATAAATTTCAAGAATTTTTTCCATTTTGTCGAATTTTTACGGAAAAAAAATGGTATTACATGTGTGTTAGGAAGATTATTAACAAATATGATCTTGATGACAGCTAAACGAGCTCGATTAATAGCATTAATTATCCGTGTACACCGATTTGATAGTATAGAGACTGAGAAGAAAATTAATACTAACACCTAGACACCTGATGCCTTGTTAAATATGATGTGATACTTAGGCATAGCTTACAAACTAATAAGCTACTGAACCATTGTCTTAAGACCCTTAGATGTAGATGCTGGGGTACCTTAAAGACTTAAAATTTATTTGCCCAAATAACGCTACTGAACGGTGACATTTTAAATTTTGTAACTTTTAAGTGACTATATGTGAACATTATTTGCCCAAAGTTTGAAATTTGTAAATGGAGGGGATTTGAATGATCTCATACCAGTTATCTCCTATTTGAGCATTTGTAGACTTGTGACTAGACTCCAACTGTACAAGTCAGTACACCATAATACCATTGGTCAACAGTGTTTGATATTGATTAGCAGGGATTTCAGAATATAAGCAAACATTTTCCTTTTCTAAACTATGTACGTTAAAACATACTTTTCAGCACTTGCTACTTAGTATTATCAGAAAAACAATAGAGACTAATTTAAAAGTATGTTTAATTCTCTTTTATGTTTATTTATAAAAGCATGGTGTTATACTGCTCAGGAAGTTGGGATTATGAATGAATTATAATGAAGCATGTCACAAACGTATGCCTAATGATCTGATGTAGTAACTTATTACTGGTCTATCAAAAAACTGGTCATAAAAGATTCATATCTAAATGTTCAAAGCTTTAAAACTTTTCATTATGAACACATTTTGGTTTCACTTCTTTTGCCTTTTAAAGATGTCTTATCACACATTAAGCTTGTTTTACGTCCAACCCTCAAAACATGAATGCAAACAGTAGTTAACTGTTGGATGAATTTGGTATTTGACAACAAATATTATTCAATATAGCTTACAGATTCATTCCGAGTGCTATTCTATAAACACTTCATGACAGTGTTCAATATTTCTGGAGCATCCAAATTATTTCTATTGCATTGTAAACAATATCTCTCAAACAGAAAAATTTATCTAGCATACTTCTTCATTTGTAACGCTATAATTATGACTGTTTTAAGGGGGCGAGAACCGTTTATTTCTTAGTTATCTTTGTTACAATGTATCTTTAAAAGTATTATAATGTATACATTTTCTTTTTAGTCAGTTTCTTTTCTTTCAATCCAACTACATTTTGGTCCAATTTGTTGCGATGGTAACAAATTTCTGCCATTCACCGCAAAAACTACAGTTTTAACGAGAAACTAACTTTTACACCTTTTGAGAAAATCGCGTAATTCAAATTGCATCCGAAAATGCCACGTGTCTAGCACAAATGTGCTCACAATTTTGATAAACAACTTTGTTAATTTGCAACATTGTTTCAAAGGCGGGCCACTGGTTTGAAATTTGGGCGTCTGCAATTTTATTCTGGACAGATATGTCCCTGAAAATAAAACTAGACGCCCTTTCAAAAATCCGAGACACTTTATTGAGGATCAATGTGTCTTCTTGGGATATAGCCACTAAAACTTTTCATAACACACTGTGATAATTAGTTAAATTAATTCAAATCACAGCAGATATCACAAA
>JAOXYB010053834.1:0-25963 GCA_028565635.1 Phoronis ovalis
AATAATACAATAAATCGTATGTAACTCATAATATTTTTGCATCTAACTATTCACTGTACATGTGTAAACTGTTTTTTATGAAAAAGTTGAATGGACAAGTAAGACCAGTTATTAAACTACAATATGGCATTGCGTAATCAGAAAGTTGGCCGTACAGCGCATGCGTTCATAAGTTAATTTTTCAAAAATAACAATTAATCCAGTTTCCTTGCAGATACTAAATTCAAACTTGACCGAATTTCACTTCAAAGTAGAGATTTCCAAAACAAAGTTTTCCGCGCTTCAGTATTGTTTCTTTGAATAATATCATTGTTAAACTTTAAACATTGAGCGGCATGATTAGCCAATAAGCGAAAAATAAGTAATATAGCATTAGAAACTGAAAAAATTGCCTCTTTAAATAATTGATAGCATTTTATTCAAATAAACACTCGGTTAGTTTCAAACAGAATGTAAGATCTACACTAGATTCGCTAATACGCACACCCAGCTTATTTTGAATAGTAGATTCCAAGGTCACAATTACACATAGGGGATATTTTCGGTGAATACCCTCGAATGATCGCCACCTGGTGATGACAGAAGAAACTTACCCCTTCTGATGGAGAAGTCGAATACAACAAAAAAATTGATAATTCAAAGTGACTTGGTTGCGATTCATAATGTTATTCATAATTACTATTATTAGTATTATAAGTCTAAAACTATTAAATTCATTTAAAACAAAACAGACTCATCAAAACCATAACCTACTGTATTTGTAATGATGATGTTCATCTTTCATTTTTATCTCCTAATTTTTAAAATAAGTGGGTGAACAAGACTACTTGAATATTCACACGCAAGTTTTAAGTCCTCAATGTCTGCGTAACGTTTCTTCATATACTTATTGGTGTTTGTAACGATATCAATGATATTCCAAGTTTTACCATATTTCGTCAGATTTTCCACTAGACAGTTTATGTATGGGGTCCCGGTTGCTGTGTTACGAATGGAATCCCAGCCTAGTAAAGTGGAGTACATCACGAGAAAATGATCGTCTGGTTTGGTTAGAGGATAATAGTAATCTGAAATGAAAGACATATTGTTTAACCTTGTTCAGGTACAACCGCCGGAGCGAAAGTTTCTAAAACAACAACAATTGACACTTTATAACCGAATCGTTGCCTAACTTTACTTTAGCAAAATGCGTGCTAAATCGTTTTCAGTACTTAATGCTAGAACTGCACAAAATTAATTACCCCCCCCCCCCTTCTTATAGTTTTCCCATTCGCCACATAGATGAATGAATAATGAACAATTTATATTAAAGATTGTTTGTTATTCGTAAAACACTTTGAATAACTGATAGTATTATATAACTCTGTACGTACTTTCCATTTGTCGTGTGCTTTGGCATGAAACGATTATAAACAGTTTTGGTCTATCCTTCAGTGCGGGCACATTTTGTTCACTGAACATTTTGGTGATCTCATCAATACAAATAGTTTCTCCATCTACCCCACACAGTTCACCATATGAACCGTGAGACATAATACAACACGCAAACATGGACATCTTAGAAATGTCTTTGTCGCTACTGCATTCGGTCAGATACTGTCGTATCCCTTCAGCCGTTAAATCATTCCGTATCGAAACCGTAAAACCAAGTGACTGAAATGATTTTTTTAATTTATCTACAACATAAAAGTTATTGCATTTCACTGTAAATGTAAAACACAGATTGTATTACATAGCTTACAACTATTTGCTTACGGCAAACATAGTGAAGCATGAGTTGCTACACACCCTCTTACAATTTGTTCGCTCTAAATTATTAATGATTTACATTTAAAAAAAAACACGAAATATTTTAGTATTTTCTTATAATAGTTACTTTGATCACTCTGGGAACCAAGTCTATTTTCAAGCCCAGTTCCACGTCCCTCAAAATTCTGGTTATTTATGATAACAGCTATACCAAGTGGATTACGTAATTCATATGTCTCTCCGATTGTTTCCATTGTGGTATTGCTCCCCGCTAAGCCTGCAAACATAAAGTAGGTTCTCGGATCTAAAAATACAGATATACCTTCGACTATATATCAAAAACTCAGCAAGTTGCATAATGAATATTACATGTTATCAAATTACTCATCAAAGCGTTCATCATATATGTTCATGAATTTACCGCAGATTAATTCGACGTCATACCAGTACAATTGATAACAAGACATTTGTCATGTCTAATGCCCAGCCAATGTGTAGGATTATATTTTTTTAACATTATTGGTCTTTTACATTATAAAAGAATAGAATACATCATGCATTATAATCTGGTTTATCATTGTGGGGTACTCTTATTCAAAATGACTGTATCTGCTGTCTGATACGTTGCCCCGGGGCAGAACTGAATTTATTTATAGATGGATTGTGTGCATCCACAATCTCAAAATATCCACACATTTTTTAGGATTTTGGTTTCAAAAATTGACCCATTTTTTAGGGTTTTCTGTCACAAAAAAGGAACAATTTTTTAGGTTTTTTATTGACAAAGTTCCCTGGAATTGTTACTTTCAAATAAAATCGGAAACACACGACATATTTTTAGGGTTTGTTGAAAAGTGGACCAATCCCCATGGTCATTTCGGTGAAAAGTCAATCCATTTTTTAGGGATTAATTTGTGAAAAAGTGACCCATTGGGCTATGGCCTTTTTAGAACCACCTTTGAATCGTCCAAGTAGCGCTTCGTCTTTGCGCCTATAAACACGAAGTGACATGCCTTCTCAGGAACACATATGGCCACTAGTCGGCCATATTGTAAGTAATGTGGGTCAATGTTATACATAACCTGTACTTAATATGTACTGCATATGGAGCTGATTGGCTAAAAACTGACGCAGTTATTGTGAGACAAAAAGTGTTACGCGTGGTTAAAAATGTCAAAGATTCGTACAGCATTTGGCCTACTTGTCAAAGTCCTATTACTCCCACCAACCTATGGCTTTCCTAGAACCACCTTTGAATCATCCAGACAGCGCTTCATCTTCGCGGCGATAGATGCAACGTTATGTGCCCTCTTGGGAACAAGCATGGCCGCCAGTCGGCCATATTGAAAGTAATCTATGTCAAAATGACACATAGCCTGTACTGGTACCTGGACTTACTCTGCACCAAATAAGAAGCTGATCGGATAACACCTGAAGCTGTTATTATAACGTGCCCTTTCAGGAACAAACATGGCTGCCAGTCAGCCATATTGGAAGTAATCCGGGTCAATATTATATATCACCTGTACTTTCACCTGTACTTATTCTGTACATAATATGGAGCTAATCAGATAAAAACTGAAGCAGTTATTGCGAGAAATGTTACGCACGGCAAAAAATGTTGAAGATTCGTAACAGCATGTGACCTACTTGTCAAGGTCATTTTAAAATGTCACCTAGCCTATTATGCCCACTAACCTATAGTCGTCTAGAACAACCTTTGAATTGTCCAGGTAGGGCCTTGTCTTCGAGGCTATAAACGTAATGGAAGGTGCCCTCTCGAGAACACACATGGCTGCCAGTCGGCCATCTTGGAATTGATCCACATGGAAATTGTAGACGATATGCATTTTGACATGTATTTACACTGTACCAAACATAAAGTTGATGGGGCAAAAACTGAAGCAGTTATTGCACGACAAAGAAAGTATTACGCATAAAAAATGTCGAAGATTCGCATCGGCATTTGACCTACTTCTCGAGGTTATTTTGAATTGTGGCTTGCCTTAATACGCCCACCAACCTATGACCTACGTGAAACCACCTTTGAATCGTCCAGTTATCGCTTCGTGTTTCCCAAAATGGGAGCAACGTAACGTGCACCCTCAGGTACAAACAAGGCCGCCAGTATGCCACGTTGGAAGTAATCGGGATCAAACTTATACTCTACATGTACTTTGACCAGTATTTATCCTGTACCAAATATGAAGATGATCCGATAAAAATAAAAGCTATTATTGGGAGCTAACATCTTGAGAAAAAACATGGCCGCCAGTCGGCCATCTTGAATGTAATCCATGTCAAAATTACAGACGGTCTGCATGTTGATCTGTATTTATCCTGTGCCACATATAAAGCTGATCCAATAAAAATTGAAGCAGTTATTGCGCGACAAAGAAAGTGTTATGCGAAACAAAAATTGTCAAAGATTCGTAACGACATTTGACCTGCTTCACCAGGTCACTTTGAAATGTCACCTGGCCTAATACGCCCACCAACCCATGGTCTTCGTGAAGCCGTCTTCGTATCGTCCAGTCATCGCTTTGTATTTCCCGAAATGGGCGCAACGTAACATGCACTAGCGGGAAAAAACATGACCGACAGTCGGCCATCTTGAAAGTGATCCACATGGAAATGATAGACGATCTGTATGTTGACCTGTATTTACACTGTACCAAACATAAAGTTGATGGGACAAAAACTGAAGCAGTTATTGCACGACAAAGAAAGTATAACGCACTAAAAATGTCGAAGATTCGCATCAGCAGTTGACCTACTTCTCAAGGTAATTTTGAAATGTGGCCTAGCCTAATGAGCTCACCACCCTATGGCCTACGTGAATCCACATTTAAATCGTCCAGTCATAGCTTCGTTTTTCCAAAAATGGGAGCAACATAACTTCACTCTCGGGTACAAACATATCCGCCAGTCGGCCATGTTGGAAGTCATCGGGGTCAAACTTATACCCTACTTGTATTTTGACCAGTATTTACCCTGTACCAAATATGAAGATGATACGACAAAAAAAAAACTACTATGTCAAGCTAACATCTCGCGAACAAACATGGCCGCCAGTCGGCCATCTTGAAAGTGATCCATGTCGAAATGACAGACGATCTGCATTTTGACCTGTATTTATCCTGTACCAAATATATGAGCTGATCGTAAAATGAAAACAAAAGAATAAGCAAAGGTGTATCGTCAAAACATTTCAGAAAAGTAAAGTTCTTTGTAATTCAGGAAGAGCTCTACTTACTTTTATTTTATGTATTCCTCCCGATAAATCCTTTATTAATAACATACATAGACTGAATTTAATGTCATTTATATGCATTTTATTTCTAAGCCACAGTTTTTATGAAATCCATATTTCACTGTATATTGTCAAAAATAATTTGTACGGTGAATAGGACAAAGTTATTGATGTATCCGTATGCTACAAGAAGATCCGACAATCTTAAATTATTTCTTTTTCTTTTTCTTCCTTGGCATTGGCGTTTTTGTTGTTTTTGTTTGGAATGGAAATTACCGCGCAAGGGATTGAAATTAATATTATTTTTTTAAAGTAAAGTATACCAGTAAAGTAAAATTTGATAGGATTATTTGACCTAGAGCAAAAATTCCGAAGTTTACAAATTTTTACTAAAATATAACAGTCTTTTCGGCAATATGCAGTTAGTAATTATGTATGCTGATTAAAACAAATGTAGCAATGACAGTATAGGTGACTAACAGGACGAGTAGTTTTACACTTTTCAAACATACTTTTTCCTAACACTAGCTATTCCTCCTAGTGTATCACATTAAAATAAATTTAACATGAGAATATTATGAGATCTAATGGCTTTGCATATAGTAATATCCTGGTTTGCATGAAATTCATAACTAGTGCTTCTGATTGGAAAAAGCAATATTTCTAATTCCAATTAAAAATTGTTTCATTATGCAGTATGCAGATATAACGGTAAGTACAACTGATGCATTGTGTTTATACGTACAAAACAACTTTGAGTAAAAAAACTTACTCTTTTCTCCTGGAACAGCATAACCACATTTTCTTTTCTTTAATGTTGACATACATGTATAACAGCAAATAAACAATTCGACAATTATGATCAGGCATAAAGTCCAGGCCGTACAAGTGAGTACAATTTCCACTGGAATCATTGGATCATTTTCGTAAAACCGAGAATAGCAAACGTTGTTTCCCAATGCTGTACACTGTTTTTGCGGTGGAAGCCACAGTTTATAAAGAAACACTGCGCGAAGAATAATGTTGAACAAGATATAAACACGCAAAAAGTAATAAATCCTGCATAATTTAGAAAAAAAAAACGAAACAGAAGGTAAGCCACTTCGTGGGCAACCACAAACCAGAAACTGGTTCTATTTGGACTAAAGGAACATCCACAGATAGATACCTTGTTATGCAAAGAGAAATGACAATTGCAGATAACGAAGTAGTAGCAAAAAAATCTGTGTATAATAAGTATAATCATTGATGCAATGAAACATATCTGAAAAAAAAAGAAAAAGACATAAATAAACATTGTACTCTGCTGTATGTAGAAGTGTTTCAATTAGTATAGATCTAGTTAGTTAACATTCAGTTTGTGCGTCTCCTTACATGGAAATGCTTTATTATGTCATAATTCTTGATTTGTTTAAATCCAAAAACACTTCAAAATAACATTGGCGGATCCAGGATTTTCCTGAAGGTGGCGTGGAAAAAATGCATTTGAGGGCGAGCGCCCGCAGGGCACGAAGCGAAACTAGGGGGTGGCATGCCCCCTGGAAAAGTTTTGAATATTTGGTGCGTTTTCTGCCATCTGGTGCATTCAGAGACTCTTTTTCCATGACACTCTGCGCTCCTTTTATACATTTAAACATAAATTGTTAATACTAATTAATTTAAAGAAAACAAATCACAAATTTTATCCAAGAGGGACTGAGGTCAGTCTACATGCAGAGCATTCAGCTTTTAATCATTAGTAGATTTTGCCTAAACCTTCAGTATTATTATTTTGAATTTATATTTTTTACTCAGTATTGAAATGGAGGTTTTATCACGTCGGCTTAGAATTACTGAAGAGGCATGCATTGTCATTGTACTGATTAATAATAGACAACAAAATTAACAAAATTAATTTTGTCTATCTATCTGTCATTTCTGTAACGTTATCGGTACATTAACTGCAAGAAATTATTTAAATCACAGTCCAAATCAACCACTTCGATAATTGTCCACGAATTGGCTGCTCGTTCTTCTTGAGAAAGGACATATAATTTAACAAATATTTTTGTTTTCAGTATACGTTTATTTTATTTTAAAGAACAACAAAATATAACTTAGAATCTTTATATACAAGTAGCACCTATAACAATAATGGTGAGCAGTGTGTACAAACTGATGATAACTTATCATCAGTTAACACGAACTTATATCAAAACTAGATACAGGTATTCATTGGTAACAATATACCGAGTACGGACAGCCATGAGGAAACAACCTGAATGCATGACACACTCTGGATAAATAATAATAATTCAGTCGGCAACAGGATTCGGCAACACCATAAGCATTCTTCTTGCCTTTGTATTGGCAAATCTATCTATGATACGCTCATAATCTAGGTTAATATCTCTGTGGATATGTAAAATTAATTATTGGGAAGGGGGGCGCCTTCCACGCCCACCCGTAAATCCGCCACTGAAATAATCCCATGTAATTTCTAGTAGAAATGTTGGCATTGATTCCAAAAAACTTCGCTATGTATGAAATTGCATGTTGTCTAAACAGAATATAAAGAGCATTATGTCTGACAATTATTCATGCTTACCATGTGTTTTGCTTGTATTCATATTTTTAATACACTGGAAACCCGTAATAGACAGTTTGCAAAGCAGTAAACAATAAAATATCATTTTAACTAAAATAATTAACCTATTGCATATATCACAACCATTTAGTTATGTCACAATTTTCAAACTTTGATCGCTAGATTTTTAAAACATAGGAAAGTTGTTTTTGAAGCTCTATGAAACGCCTGAAATTTGAATTTAAGTCGTTTTCCGCGAGAAAATTGTATTCTTTCCGTCAAAATCACTTTTTTCGCATTAAAATTAAAAAAACCTAGAGGTGTAATTTTTCTTATTTTTTATATTTTCTTCTTCACTTGAGCCTAATTTAGATATCATCTTTTTCTCTCAACTCCATGCCAAACGTAATTAGTAGTAGAATTTATACCTCGGCTAAACACAAAGTCCTGTAAGATTAGCCGTTAGCAATTTTTATTTTTCAACGTGTTGTGGCAAAGGTCTTCTCTTCACATTTCGCAAGTCAAAAGAGTCCAAACAACTTGGCTTCATATGATTTGCGATGTTTCTTAACAGCTACTCAAGTCAGGCCCGTCAGCTGGGGAGGGGTTGCGATGGGGGCGAACGCACCTCCCTTGAACTGGGAGGAACATCTTTAATGATAGCACACACCCCTTTTGAATGGGAGGACCATTAATGTAATGTTAACGCACCCCTTTTGAAACAGTAGCGCACTCCCGTTTTGAACTGACAGGAAAACACGCGCACCTCCCCGCACTTCCCGCCTTGGAACAGAATTAAATTTTTTTACGTTAGCACTTATTCTGGATATATTGTTACAATAGGAGTAAAAATGACCTTTTTTTGCTTGTCAATTGTTTCTGGCAGCACGGAGATGTTTCAGCGACCTTTTTTCGATTACTGAACCGATATTTTCTGAAATCGGTAATTCTAAAAAGACCACAAACGCACTCGACCCCCTTTTGAAAAAGTGTATGACGGCCCTGCAGGACATCAGGATCCCTTGCACGCCTAAGGTAATACATGTACAACATCCATTGCAATATTCATCAAGTTAATATATGACATCTGCATATAAGTAGCCGGGTTGATTTACGTGTCAGAAGTTACATGTTATCTTAAAAGTGTGAGAAATTAAATGTTATAATATATTTAACATGATCTTATCGCTGATCACGAAAAAACAGCAGACAATGCAGTAAGTATATGCTGCACAGTTTGTTACGGAATAGACAGAATTAATGTTTCATTGAGAAAACTTAATATCTGATAATCCGTAACATTAGTGTGTTTTAAATTGCATATACATAGTCGTAAATTACTGCTTATCATGCATGCACATACTTACTGCATTATCTGCGTTGTTTCAATAATCAACTGGGAAAAATGTTGAATTGCGCAAAGTAAGTACAGTGAGGGACAAGATTGACCATCCGTACTATTTTACTGTGAAACAAAACTAAGGGGAATATTTAGAAGTGTTTCCCATGATATTGTAAACTTTTTAACCTTTACCGTTGCAAAAAATATCGTTCTGTGGTACCAAAAAGCATATAATAAAAATCTATAACGGGTGTAAAAACTATGAAAACAAATTAAACCAACCATTCGTTTGTTACACAACACTACAATGTTTATCAAAGAGGCAAGAAACTGTCTGTATCGAATACTTAATATTTGTTTATATTACATATAATCTAAAAGTATACTATTATTGTCAAAATAAAATAACAGTGCTTAAACAAACAGATTCGTTCAGCTGGACGTACTTCTGCAGAAACAAGAGACCCTAGTAAAGGAATCTTAGTATATACCTGGAATATTCTCAAAAAAGCGAAAATAATATGTTGCCAAGCAACAAGTCTTCAAGTAATACTGGTCGAAAGGTGCGGCCGCAACGTTTGGAGTTAGTTTATTTCGAATCTGAATTTGAATCTGGAGCTGGGATCAAAAAATTGTGTTTAGATCAAAATGTTCAAAAAGTTAATATTTTTGTAAAAATCGGTGATCTTCACAAATTCCACTAAAAATTGTTTCTTTGCTGACTTCCAATTTTATGGAAACCAGTCTGTTCTGCAAATTTTCAAAATATTTCAAATGACTTTTTATATATTTCCTCGGATTTTTAGTAGCAAAATGCAAAAACAAGATAAACTAGTTAAAAAGGAATCTTAGTATGCTCCTGGAATACTCACAAAAAATATGTTGCCAAGCAACAAGTCTTCCAGCAATACTGCTCGAAATGTGTGGCCGCAACGTTCGGACTTAGTTTATTTCGAATCTGAATTTGAATCTGTATATTAAGATTCCTTTATAACTCACGTCTCTTGTTTCTGCATTATGTAACTAAAAGTGCGTGAAAATATTCAGAAAAATCGTTTGAAATATTTAAGGAAACAAAAAAAACAACGTGAAAAATCATTGTTTCATCAAATATTTGCAATTCATAGCGTTTTAGTATTTAGTTTTTTCGAATCTGAATCTGGAGCTGACTTTATATGAATCTAGAGCTGAATCTATCTGAATCTGGAGCTCACTTTATGTACGTATCAGATCCTTTGTTTCATAACAATGAACCCCCTCCCACCCAAACCATGCTGTCCATTTTGATGAACTAGATGCGGAAATCAACGATAGAGATATTATAACTGTTTTTAAAAATCTTAAAATTAAGCAGTAAAGCGTGTGGTCCAGACATGCTCATTAATGAAGTACTGTGTAACGCCCAAGACTATTTAAAACCTCATCTCACTATTTTGTTTGATAAACTACTGCAATCAGGACATTTGTCTGAAAGATGGAAATATGGTAGTATTGTTCCAATTCACAAAAGTGATAGTAAACCTGATCCAAAACAACTGCAGGGGAATAACACTGCTCAGCTGCTTAGGGTAGAAGTATATAATAGGTATCAGTCTGTCAAATCTTGTGTGAGAGGAAGTAATGGGTTATCGGCCCCTTTTTCATGTAATTTGGGAGTATGTAGGGTGAGAGTATATCCCCGTTTCTCTTTGAGATACATATCAATGCACGAGTTGTCAAAATATCACTCTTCTGGTGTCTCCTTATGGACACTGAAATCCGGGGGCAGTCAATATGAAAGTGGGTACCCATGTTTCAACATGGTTTTTCATAAAGCCCTAACGAAGTGAAATTCTGCAAAAAATATACCACTAACAAAGTGAGTTTTTTGAAAAAATATACCCCTAAGGAAGTGACTTTTGGGTAAAAAAACCTAACGAAGTGTCACACCTCCACAAAAGCACCCCTTTTTGTGATTTTAGCAAAAAAAAAACATACCCTAAGCGCGTAACGCGCGTTACGCTCCGGCGGTTCGAAAAACGTACCCTTTCAAGAGAAATGTTGTTGGAAAATGCGTACCCATATTGACTCTCCCCCGGGACTGAAACTCTCTGTTCTGCTTCATGCGGATGACAAGGTGTTGATTTCGAAAAACTTCAGAGGGTCTCCAAGGTGCGTTATTTATTGTAACTGGTGACAACTGCAGTTGAATAAAAACAAAATCTAAACTGCATAGTAGTCTTTCAAAAAGGGGGTAGGCTTTTTATTGACGAACACTTGGCATAAGGTCACAATTGATGTAACCACAGTGGTGGCGGAGTGGTCTGGCCCTGCTGGAAGAAGTCTGTGAACCTTAAATGTATGATTTTTTCTTTTTTCCTCCTTGGCGCTGGATGTTTTGTTTGTTTCTGTTTGAAAGGTAAATCACTGTGCAAGAGATTGAAACTATCATTAGCTTTTTAAATTAAAATAAACCAAAATTTGATGAATTACTTGAGCTAGGGCAAAGCTATGAATTTTGTCAGTTGTTAGGTTGCATTGTCCTGTGGGTAGTCTACATAGTGGAATAGCAAAACATTTTGGTGGTCATGCCTGCTCGAAAAATTAGCTTGGAGTAGTATATATAATAATCTTCAGTTCTTAACAGGTAATTTTCTTCGCGCAATGTTTGGGAAATTTTTATAACGATTTAAATTACATGAATTTAGTATAGAAGTGGATGGGAAAATCAATTGTGTCCTTATACCATTTTTTCTATGGCAGCATGTAATTGAAATGTCTTCTCACTATACAAATCTAGGCTGCGATTTTTCTTCAGGACGGTCCTCACAATTTACCCAGTCCTCCTTAGCAGCGAAGACTAGGAACGCTATGTTTATACTACGGGGATATATCACCGGCTTCTTTGACATGGGTCCAAAATAAAAGCTAGAATATGATAATGAGGTATGGAGTTTTGATAGAGGAACAGATGTTGAGAAAGTTCACCTTAAATTCTGTAAGAGTGTGCTGAAGGTTAAAAACTGTACTCCAAATAAAGTTCTGGGTAAAAATTCAAAATTCTAGTGACCACAAGTTACTAAAGGTAGCTTACAACCGCATATTGCAGGAGTTCGACAAATATCCTGAAACAGAGAGCTGGCTTAAATCAGTCAGAGATTTACTCAGTAACATTAGACTAGGTAAATTCTTTACTATGCAACATACTATTAATATAGAGGGCTTCCTCTCTCTAGCTCGTCACAAAATAACAGACATCTGCAGATAAAACTGGCAAAGCAGACTGGAAGTATCCAGCAAGGCTAGACTATATTCCAAATTCAAGAACCTTTTTCAATACGAAAGTTATCTTGACAAAAGTAAAATACCAATACATAGATATTCCCTATCCATGTTCAGACTTGGATCCTATTATGTGGAGATTGAAACAGCTAGACGGAACCATAAAGAACTGATATACATATTCGCTTTGTAAAGCTGGGATTGGATATGAGAAGCACTCTTTATTAGATTGTGAAAGATTGAAAGATCTTCGAAATTCATTCATTCCCTTTATGCCACTCTGTGAATCTATCCCGGGGGGCACTCTCTTTTATATGAGGTAGGGGTGTGAGGCCCAGGGATCCAAACGCTGACCCTGAAATATTCTCGTAATTGACAAAATAGCTACCCTGAAATATTCTTGGCCCCAAAAATCGTCTCCGTGCTGCAGACAAAATTGATAAGCAAAAAAAAAGAGGTCATTTCCACTTCTATCGTACTCCTATGCGCCCAAATAAGACTAACGCTTAAAAACTATAATCGGAAGTATATTGAATTATTCGACGGAATGTCTCCGTTAAACGCTGTGGACGATCAAAATTTCCAAAAAAATCGTTTTGACCGATATGCGTGACAGTTGGCAACTATGCCACTCTAAAATATCTTAAAAACCCACCCTGAAATATCCCCTTGACATCAAATACCCACCCTGAAATATCCCAGAAGTGAAGATACCCACCCTGAAATAGTCTGGTACATGTATATATAGGACATAGAATCTACACATGCCTCTAAAAAGCTTCTCAATGCTCCCTGCCTTTTAAATGTAGTCGCTTTTGTAAGATCTCATTTATTATTTAGTAAATAATGTCTTTACAACTATTTTGTCATTAGCTTTGTCAGAGTGATCTATGCACACAGGCCATTCTGTTGACTCGGACTATAATGCAATGCCTTACTTTTGTACTTTTTATATTATGTATATTCTTCACTCTCACTTCTATAAGAAGACACAGTCCCTTACGTGTAGCTTGTACATAAACTCTAACTGACTTTGATTATTTTAAAACTGTTATTTTTAAATAGCATTTTGTTCATTGTATTGTGTTATATACTTTGTACTGTACTCTTGCTACTGACATGGGGTATTTATCCTGGGCTTATATATATATATATATATATTTACAAGGGAACACAAACATAAAAAACAAGCAAAAATTAAGCATCGAATGTGTAAATATACAGAATGACCGCATACACTTATTACATTATAAAAATAGAAAATAAAGCATATTCGTCACCCGTATCAGTTGATGTGTACACCGTTGTCATATAAAATGTAAAACATTTCTAGGAAAAATAATTACCTCTGAGAAAATTTGCTTGTTGAATACCATGTTTCTTCACGTTCCACTCAGATCTAATTCATTAGATGTATCTAAAAGATTCTATTAACATATACACTGTTTCAACCTGAAAAAAAGGGTAAATTTACAGTAAATTTATCTACATGTTTAATATATTTTCATGTCATCAGATTGTTTGAGCCTCTTTAATATGCAACATATACACGTGATACATATGCACCTGATACATATACACGTGATACATATACACGTGATACATACCCTCGTTATATAACAATATGCAGTATACTGTTAATAAGCGTTTATTAATTTAATAATATACCACAAACAGTTACATTGTTTAACACCATAAGTTGCCGATATTTTGTTTCACTTTTATACATCTACAGTTTAATGAGTGTCTATACGTACATTTATTTCACGAAATTGTTAATATAAGAAATGTGCACTAAATAAAATGCAGACTATAGACCAATCTATAAATAACACGCATTTTTTATAATTTAGTGTTTCATCAGCTTATCAAACGAATCCATAACGTTCACATAAAAGTTGTACTTTGTCGTAATCTATCGATATCATTTGTACATTCAGTATATAGCAGTATATATTAGTATGTGTCAATTTTTACAATTGTTTATTTATAAATAATCTACGCTGTGGGTCTATAATTGTCGGCCATGTTATAATATCAACGTGAATACCGTCTAATTGTCTTCTTTATTTGTCAGCTAAATTTCTCACATTCAATTAATGTCATTAATGTCATGAGATTTTAGAAACAGTTTATTACAAAGTTGGAATAGTCTATTCACTTAATTATATCTGATTTTGCAGACATTGACGTTAAGCCGCACTAACAAATACCTGTGTCGTTTATACGCTGTACTCCATGGTTAGCTTATCCGAAGCAATATAACCTTCTATTGTTGCTGGTTTATTTTTCAAGTGTTATTGCGTTTATTAATGCAAGTACAATGTTGATTTAAACATAAATAGATGAATAAAAACATTGGCCTTGCGAAAGTAAGGTTTAATTCATATCGGACAAAAATGTATTATTTTCATGAAGAATGGTTAGTGACTGTACGGGTAGTTAATATATTCTAATACATTTCATAACATACCTTTTAGCCACCCCGAATTTACCTGACATGGCACCAGCTTTTCCTCTTGGTGTATTATTTTGAATTAATTTCCCAAAGAATTATCGAAATTGCATACAAATCTAGCGATTATATACTCACATAAATCAGTTTAGTAATAGTTTTGAATCTACTTTTTGATATCAAGTAATCTTCAGTTTCTTTGTATCTATATTTAAGATTAATACTATCTGAACCACTGACAATAACGACAAATTTAAATTATCCAAGAAAATTTTAAACACACTCCTTTGATATGCACTTTGGTAACCAATAATATTGTTTTCAATATGACGATACAAGAATTCTGTCCTCCACACCAAGGCTTATTTCTGCACTCATTTATATGCATATTTTGACTATTCATTAAGCTGGGTTTTTTTTGTCATGTGACATATTCAAAGGAGAACATTATGGGATATATACGTGTAATGGCTTTGCTAATCATGATAGTAATATCTAGTTTGCATGAACTCTGATTGGATAGAGCATTGTTTCTAATTCCTTTTGAAAATTGTTTCTTTAACATACGTCTTCAAATGTGGCTCATGTCAAACTGATGCTTCCCTATGTATTTTAATTCACTTATCACAACTCAGGTCAATTACTGCACTCACAAAAATGAGTCACTATGCGGTATGTTTACATATGTAGCCGAATGTACAATTCATATACTTGATATAGTGTTTACATGTAAAAACAGCTTTAGGTAATTTTTTAAATATGTATTTAGTTAATTTATATAGACCGTTCATTTATGGAATGAATGGTGCACTAAATGTGACATTAAGGCAGGGACAGAGGAAACACAAAGGAGCAGACTGTGGATTGTTTGCTATTGCAAATTGTGTTGTCACAGCAAACTTTGTGGACTTGCAAACAATTACATTTAGAGAAAATTAAATGCGAACTTACGAACACATTTAATTTAATTGTATAGAACACAAATCAATTGCTACGTTTCCGCATAGTATTATAAACTCAACTAAAATGAAGATAGAAAAACTTCAAATTTCAAAAACTCTGGTTTTGTTTTACAATCCTTCCGCCACAATATCGAATGATAAAATGTAACTCATTCAAAAACTGGTACCACTTCACAAATGTTCTGAACTAAAGTCTTTGGACGCTGCTAGGTTAATTCATAAAGAATATGTTTGTCGTAATTGTGCAGTGTAATCCATTGCAAATATTAATGATTATAATTGTTTACAATTGTGTTTTGATAAATTATACCGTAAGCCTGAGAAATGAATTTGTTTTTCAAGTTTTTTCATTGTTATTCCCTTGTTATTGCACAAGTGGTTCACTAGTATTGTACGGGCCTGAATCAAGGTCACACTTTTTGTCTTTTTAAAATATGACTTAAAGTCATATGTAATTGGATATTTCAAGCAGAAACTATCTAATATCGTTCTTACGTTCAGGTCGCAATAAATGGAAATGTAGTATATAGTTATGTCTAAATTGCAAATATTTTAAGCATTATATTTCATTTTCATGAAATCTTTTTGTAGTTGTATTACATTTTTATTTGTTAATATTGAAAACACATATCAGCTTCATCTTCTAAAATCAGTTTTACTCTTCACAACGACTTCGTTCTTTGAAAACTAGGAAGTAGGCCCATGTGTTTGCCATTTATTATTGATATAACTGGGTCAGGTACAATAAATCACCCATACTACGTGTCGTGACGTCATGTGCCGAGCTGGTCTCTCATCTGGTCACGACGCGCAATAATGTGCCATCCAGCGGGAAACTACGAAAACTACTCTAACGTGTGAAGAGCCTGAAAAACATGATGTGCAATACTATCCTTTTTAGTATCAAGACCTTAGGTCAGATTTGTTTATGTGGTTAAAAGACACATTTCTGGATTCTAATAACATTTCAGACGACAAAAAAATTATTTTAAATATGAAACATAAAAGGACAGGCAGAACTATCTAGATATGTTCAGAAAAACGAAAAAAACATTTGATACGGCGCTAGCTATCGCCATTCGATTATTTGTCCATTGTGACGGATGTGGTGAAACAGAAACTTAATATTATGAAAATTAAAATAAAGCCGACGTGAATTATTAAGGGAAAGCATGCTTTTGTTTTAATTCCCATTAACTGAATATTTCATACGTTTGTTTTAGTTTATTCTGGCACCATGTTATAAAATAAAAAATGAACATCCTGATGAGTAAAATGTCCTCGATCAGGTTGAAAAAGTCGCAGCAAGAAAAAAGGTACTCGTACGCTCATTTTGCTACAAAAGTCATAACATTTAAAATCTTACAATACTTTAACATCATACTCACTGCGCATGTGCCAGTTTTTGAGCAAACACTAACGCGAGGGAGCGAGTGTGCTATAACATCACAAGGAAAGTATTTATCGCAAAAACAAAATTTCTTATTAACCTCGTTTTTTATCGTTTCCCAAATGTTAATATGATGACGTCACGTTATTTTGTTTGGCAAAACCAGTAAGTCATTTGTGCTGATTTTGTGACAAATAAATAGTACAAACTAATTTAAATTGCATAGTTATTTGAAACTTATATATGTAAAAGTTATAACCTAAATTAGAACATTTTGTAGCGTATATGTAAATAAATACAAAGGAGTTTCGTCCGCTAATGTTATTATAGCACTTCCTACTGTCGGTTGGGACGATGACCCAGTTGACTTTCCCTCAGAAACACGAGACAGAACATGACTTTTTTATGTCCCGGTGTCATATGCGACCGAGTCCTATGATTCAATTGTCCTAGGGCCTCGTGTATTAAAACTTTTGATTTTCAGGGTCCTATGGACTCCCGCTCTCCGAAATCAGATGTCCTACGGACGCTCATTATTGAAACAAGGAGACCTAGGACACCATGTCATGAGCTTTTAGTGTCCTAGGGCCGTATATTTTAATTCGCAGTGTCCTATGACGTTCATTTACCGAAACTAGAAGTCCTACGGACGCTCATTATTGAAACAAGGAGACCTGGGACACCATGTCGTAAGCTTTTGGTGTCCTAGGGCCGTAAATGTTAATTCTCAGTGTCCTAGGACGCTTATTTTCCGAAACCAGAAGTCCTACGGACACTCTTTATTAAAACCTGAGGGCACTAATTTGGTGGGCACCTTAGGTTTCTGTATTTGTTCTGGGGACCACATATTTCAAATTGAATTGTCCTAGGGCAAAACATTTTGAAATAGGTTGTGCGCACATAAACTTCAATCCCTGCGAGTCCATTTGAAGTCTAAAGCAAGGTAACCACATTCCAGTTTAGAGGTCCACAAGGAGTATTATTTGACCAGCCGAAACTTTTATTTGTGGGATGCATTTGAAAATAAATTTTAAAATAACACAATAACTATTTTTCATAGACGTTGTCCTTTATTATTTATTCATATTATATATATATTGCATTTGGTGCTGCTCATTGAGTCTCCACGGCACTCTCAATGGCACTCTCAATGGCATTCTCAACGGCATTCTCAACGGCTTTCTCAACGGCACTCTCCGCGTCACTTGTGCTATCAGTATTTATATTTCATCACCTTGGTTTCTGAAATGTCAATAAAAATACAAATATAAATATGATATGGTACCAATGACAATTAAACTTAGTTGTAATTATAAGTATTGTGTAGCTAGCTACATGTATATGCTGATATGTATATGTTAATTATATTATAGTAGTTACTGTACAAAACGATGAAATATTCACTTTGTCATGTTATCAATGATTGCTTATTCTAGTAGTAACAACGTTGTAAAATAAATGAAAATTATTGCGCTATTCTTACCTCTCTCTGTATGCCTTTAGGTGCATAGCGTGGACATATTGCTTTAGCGGCTTCTTTCTGTCATCTGCTAACAGATACGTTATATACGTTCCCTTGGCTTTGCCGATTGCCCTGATTGTATATACTCCAAGATATCTGTTGCTTTGTTTCCCCCATTTCCTGTCTTCCTGTCGGAGGTTTTTCTCAAAACCTTCTGTCCAACATGGAAAACCTGTCAAAAAGATAAGAACCTATATACATCATCATTGTGGTCTAAAAACTTAGTATTTACAAACAAATATTTAAAAGGTTGTGACTGTTATTGATGCCTGCGTGTCAGGGACATGTTAAGGGTACAACACATCTATTTTGATGAAAAAAAATCCGAATAACGCTCACATAATTTTATTTACCCTTCATAACTATAGCAAAACCAGGTATGCGGATTTGAATTTATACGTCCTAGGTGTGCGTATGATCATAGCAGTGCTTCTGCTTTGCCTGTCCTTTCCTATATTTGAAATTACTTTCCGACGAACCGTCGTGTACAGATTGGTAATTTCATGAACTCTTTTATCAACATCCACATCTTGAACAAGGACTGGTTCATCCTGTGCCACATCCGCCATATCGACAGACAGTGTTGCTTCCCTGTTTTGGAGCAAAAGGACACATTTTGCAAATGAATAACATATTTTTACTTTACTGAGTAAAGTTAAGTAAATTCGGACATCTTAATTACATGGATTGTTTTGCATGATTACGGGGGAATTACGCTTTATCTGTTGTGTCAAGTGTTCAATTGTTAAATTGTACGTAAGAATAGGAATGGTTTCTATAGTAATATTTAAAGCTGCCACGAGATGGACACACACGAATCACATGTTTAGAAAACATATATTGGTGGATATTATGGGTACTTAATCGATATTTGTAATAATTTTTTAATTATAGTATAGGCATAATTTTGCTCTAACGTTGTAATGCTAACAATCAAACCTCGTCGCAATCATTATAACTTACACTACAAATATCAAATAATAGGGTGTATATTTAGTTGTATTGTGTACAGAAGTGTTGTAAGCGTACACACATCCTGGCAAAACCCTCCTCCAGTACGTCATTCTTCTCTCGTGGAGGCGTTGTCCCTTTTGCAATCATGTTTTGTATGGTTTGATATATTTTTATAAGTTTGTAAAAAGTGTTTAAAAAGTTTATATGAAAATTAATTGGTGAAGTAATTTATTGTAAAAACGCACATATAAATTTACTTGAGCAGTCCACAGCTGGATTCGAACATACATTCCAGCATTTCAACATGATCACTCAATACATATACAAATACACACATACATCATACCTGACTGTTTTCCGAACACCTTACCTCTAGACCATAGTGGATTGCTGGGAAACTAACCAAATACTGGGTGCCTATATTACGCATACATTGCAGGACCGTACATTGCATTTGTGAGTCCTAGGACTGTACATTGCACTTGAGGGTCCTAGGACTCTATATCCCAGATGTTATACAGCGTCCTAAGACAACGAGGGGACAGTGAATTTTGCGATAGTTGTAATAAAATTCTAAGTCCCCCAAAACACAGCGTCCGGGGTGTCCACCTTAAAACAGGACTTCTACTTTCAGAGAAAGAATGTCCGTAGGACACTTGGTTTCAGAGACGGACGCCCAGTCTCTGAAACCTGGCGTCTCATGACGCTCAAATGTGTAGGACATTGTATTTCATTACACCGGCATATTAGTACACGCATTTTTTCCATTATTAGGGGAGTGGCGTTTTAATATTGGGTCTTTTGTAATGTTTTCAACATGTTGTACAACAATAAAATTCAAGAGATCATTACATTTTTTTAAAAATCGGAATTTGATTTCGGTCCAATTTGCCACAGGAATAATGCGATGCATGGGGTCGATTTTGTTCTAACGCGATTTTTGCAAAATCGGTATGGACAAGACTGAACGAAAGTTTAACTGGTTGTCTATAAACGAGTGTACGATCACAATATGAAGAGAAAGTAGTTCCGGGAATGTTGCTGTATTGGATATGTGCATGAACGTTACAAAGTTGTTTCTATTGAGTTGGATGGAGAGCCTAAAGGTGTACTTAGGCCATACTACAGTATTGTTCGGAATACTGCCGTTTTAGCGCGAGTTATGCATCATTTACTAGACGGATTATTCAACTATCTAATATTAAGAAAAACAACACATAATACTGGTATATACAAACTGAACAAAATAAAACTGCAACATTTACAGAAAGATGTTTGATATAAACACGCCTACATAATAAACAGTGTGTAACAATATATATCACAAATATTTGTCTGAAATAAATATTAATCATTATAATAATTAAATAGGTAATAATAATATATATGTTGACCTGCACAGTATTTCTACAAGCAAGTACAATAAGATATATATTGGTACCACTGTTGCAAACAATTCCATAATAGAGCAATAAAATTAAATAATGCAATGTAACAAATATTATTCTAATTCATTGAAAACTAACCGTGATGAATTGGGGCTGATGAAACGGGGTATGATTTTCCCAGTACGAACGGATATAAGATGTAATGAATCCCCGTGAATATTAAAGGGAAGAAATTATACCAGGGGTATTAATAAATCAAGTGTCGGACCAGAAGACATGAAGGTCATGTAACGTAATCCCACGCCATGGTCGCATCCAAACAGTTATCAGGAAGACAAACTGGGTAATAAGCGCCTAGACACGTAAGGTTAAGCAAGCACTTGAGCATTTGTAGTCAAGGGTGAGGACCATCAGCAACTACATTCCAAGCCTGCACTTCCCCAGCTCATCCACAGCCTGAACTTGATGGCCGATATTAAATATACCTGTCATATTTTTGGCTTTAGTAACATCGAACTTCTTGAATAACGAGATAGCCACTCATGCGAATACATCCAACACGATGTCATCCCTAAATAAAACGTTGTTTTTTGATTCACCACACACATAGGTTTTACAATGTTTTGGAATTCAAGTAATTTATGTGTGTATAAGGTTAATTCAGTAATTAATTATATGTTTATTACTTATATTAAGTTATTATCGGCTTAAACTCTTTGGGGTTCTATGTTCGTGAAACTTTTTAAATGACTCGGGGTCTTACTAAAAAGGGGATGATAGTATTCGAGTACTTGTCCAAATGGGAGGATATAACTTGAGTAACAAGGCAAGGTACTCGGGTTCTGCTTAAATGGGATGTTTTGTACTGAGAAATGTACAAAACTAAACTGATATAAATGAAAAGCGATATCCAACAAATTGAATGTGCGCACTTTTTGGATGAAAAGTTTCCTAAAACGGTATCAACCGAAAATACCTTCACTTGAACATGCATAGATTTTTGAAAGTAACATATCTTTGCATATAAATTGCTCACGGTTTAGAATATTTTATGAATGCTTTCATCTTTTTACTTCGCAAGTTTCTACAAAATTCAGTAGATAGTTGTCTGACGTGGCAGCTACGTATTACAAACAGCGTCATATATATTACCAGGGGAGATTGTAAACTTAAGACGGCCAATTGTCCAACTTCCAGTTCTATCTGTGGTGAAGCTGCACACAAAGTGATAGCAATTCGCAAAGAAAAAATACCAAGAATTGCTGTTTAGAGCTTCATAAATACTAATACAGGGAGTTACTTAATTCAAATTAATCTTTGGTTAAAGATTCATTTTCAAGGATTATAATTTATATGGGAAAAACAAATTGCTTGTACGTATTTGCGTGGTTTGCAAGGTTCATTAATGAGAGCCGTTAGAGCAAACTAATTAATTTTACTTTCAAATTTTCAATTTTAATTGCCGTTGAACAATAGAAATATGGGTTTATCTATTAGGTAGGCAACTCAGTTAGAATGGATTTTTCAACACCACTGACGGTAGACATAGGCGAACCGGAAACACTTCCACGTACTATGTTTGATTCTGAGGATCCAGCAAATATCGGGGCATGCAGGAATGTTGCCAATGGGAAATAGGGTAAAGGAAAATAATCATTATAAAAGTGGTAACAACATGGAACGCATTTTGCTTTTATTCCATTTCTCCCTAGTCTTCAAAACATACATGAATACGTGTATACGGGTTTGCACACATATATTTATATAGTATAGTCATACTGTAGTTTACATATTAGTAGTTTTATTAATTAAGTATTGTTTAGTAGTGGTCCTTGTATGTATTTGTCCATGTACTTTATAAAATATGTTCCTCTGACAATAAACTATATATATTATTAAAAATGCTGCTTAACATAACTACATGAAGGGACAGTAAAACTAAAAACTACATAATTAATTTCAAGTACGTTGTTTTGTATGAACTTAAGTTATTTGATAAACGAAGCTGTTATTAACCATATTCTTAGTTTACTAGAATGACATGCTTTAAGGGTTTCGCTTTTAATTACAGGCTGTAATTATAGTATACGTTGTTTTCCTGTAGGGTGGTATTCTCACCACCGTAGACACTCCACCCCTATTCTCCAATGCTCCAAATATATAGTTTCATTAATTGTTACAAAGAAACAACACAAGTTACATGAATTCCGTTGAAATCTGTTGAATGAGGTTTATAATTTTAATGTAATACAAATTGAATGTCTTTTCTTTGACCATTTTAAACGGCTCACCTGTCTTTGCAAGTAAAATTAAATTGCATCAAGCTTAATGGTAAGTAGAAGTATTTGAAATACACGTAGTACCGCAATCACTGACATATATTTCACAAGAAGTAATTTATCACATGTGGCTATCTATAGGTTACAAACAGAGCTAAACCACGTACAGTGCATGTGAATTATGGCAATTTAAATCCTTTATACATGTATGCTATCTATGCAATCTAGTGTTTTAAAATTCGGATTATATTATTCTAATGTTTCAGAGTGTTCGTCCTCCGACAGGGTTCGCTCGTACTTCCGCAGAAGAAGCTAGGGTATGTAACGAAACCATGTCAAAGCACCGTGTACATTGATGGTTGCTGTTTGACTGCTATACAGTATGTCTTAATATCAAACTGAATTCGAACTTTTCCATGTAAAAGCATTTAAACTTGTTAAGAATTATTGGTGACGTCACACTATAAAGTTGTGGACAGCGTTTAAAACAGAAAACTGAAAATAAATATCTCTGAATTGTCAACACATGTTCCCAGTTACCGTTTCTAGCAGATGGCATTTGATATAAAAAGACAAGCTTCAGTTGTAATTGCTATTTTAATTAAATTTAGTTACATCTTAAAGGAGTGGCGTAAATCATGTGGTGTGCTTCACCGAAGGGTTAGTGAGAGATCGTGTTTATTAGGATACGTAGACCGGAATCCCCGCGCCGAAGAACGTGTTCCTCGGACCAAGGAAAGGGGTGCGTTACTGAGTATTTCAAACTGATGGTGTTGATTGACGAATGGCTGGTAACGAAAGAAGTATTTAAAAACTGTTCTAACGTATTACGGGACGCTTAGCAAAGCTGCTTGATCTACTACTCAACTCAATATTCATTGTTGCCTTCATGCCTACTGTAATTAAACAATTAGACTTTATATTCTCGCATTCAGCTTCTGTTTACGAACCCAAGGCTAACGATGGATTAATTTTCACTAAGCCGATTTAGTAGCATTGTTATGTCGTTTTAAAGCCATTGATGATCTTAAGGAAAAGCTGATTAATGTTAACATCCAATACACATCATCAATACTCGTACCTAGAACACCAGTAAAACAGAGAAATACCACAACAACATTGAGTCGATGCAAACATTGAGTATTATATTTTCTCTAGAAGAACTAATGTATTTCAACTAGCAGTAATGTACATGATAAAATCTTCAGAGATCTGATCTTGAAAATGACGCAATACCTCCGATCAACTTGAAAGAAGACACTAAGGATCATTCGTATTGGTACAAAATAAGATGTCCACACCATACCATGAAAGTTACTATTACATCCCGAGGGTTTGCATTAGGAAAATGCAAAGGCTAGTGGGCCTGATTCTGTTACAAATGAAATGATTAAAACATGTTTATCATATCTGACCTCAGGAATTGTAAAAATTTTTTAACCTAATTTTCTCTTCTGGATTATCTCCGAATCCTTGGAATTAAGGTATTATAAAACCACTTCACAAAGAGGGGGATACATCCTGCCCTGGTAACTATAGAATAATCTGCATTAGAAGTTGCTTAGGTTAACTTTTTACTAACATCTTAAACAATAGACTACTACAGAGTAATTCATTGATTGAAAATCAAATAGGGTTCCGTCCAAAATACAGGACAGCTGATAACATTATTATGCTTAAGGCAATAATTAAAAAATACTTTCTTTATAACCAAAAGATATTTGTATGTTTTATATATTTTAAAAAAGCATTTGATACGATATGGTTTCAGGGACTTTTTGTCAAACTGTTAAGAAGAAAAATTGGAGGGAACTTCTTTAATTTAATAAAATATATGTACTCTAATACAAATTTATGTGTCCAAGTAAACAAATATTATATGACTTAATCTTTTTCAATAAACACAGGTATCCGTCAAGGGGATACTTTGAGCACTCTCTTATCTAATATGTACATTGATGTCATGAAAAATATCTTCAATGATTGCTGTGATCCTGTGAAAATAGGTTCACTTCATCTCAGTCATTTACTATATGCGGATGACGTAATACTAATATCTGAATCAGCTGCTGGTCTAAAGAAATGCATTGGTTGCTTGTATCAGCACGCAGACAAATGGAAAGTAGCAATCAATATGAAGATGTCCCAAGTGGTTAGTTTCAACAAACCAGGTAGATACAAATCTCTGCTAAAGAAACAGTGTTTTACAGAAAGCGGTGATAAGCTAGAAATTGTAAATAAATATAATTATCTTGGAATAACATTTCTTAGCAATGGTACATTTACTGATGCAATAATGCATTTGAAGAACAAAGCCCACAGGGCCTATTTTAAATTAAAACAAGTATTATCTTCTAACAAAATGTGTCACCCAAATGGCTATCTTCGTATGTTTGATGCTGTTATCAAACCAGTCCTCTTATATGGATGTGAAGTATGGATACAGGATCTCCACAGTAAAATGTTCTCATTGCAAGCTCTAAATAAAACTCCATTTGAATTAATTCAAAACAAATTCTGCAAAACTGTACCGGGGTGTGGTAGACACTCGAGTAATAGTGTTGTAAACGCAGAACTAAGGCGGCACCCACTAACTACAATATTATTAAACTTAGCTTACGGTATTGGACAAGAATATCTACTCTGCCAGACACTAGATTCTTAAAAGTAATTTAAGCAGAAGTTGAAAAATGGATGTCCTGCATTAAAAATATATTTACAGTCTGCAAAAAGCAAACCATATTTTTAAATGAGACTATTAGCCCTGCAGAAACAGAGTTAGTACTTAAACATATTAGGGATATTTATGAAACTCAATTTTATAATATAATTAGCATTCCTG
>JAOXYB010053835.1:0-11370 GCA_028565635.1 Phoronis ovalis
AAGTATACAATCCAAATTCAAAATTTTCAACTGGGCTGCACACCCCCACCAAAAAATACCTCGAGTACCCCCCCCCCGTGTATACTTGTAGGTATATATTTGTAGAACGTTAATCGGGTAGATGTGATCATATCAGAAATTACTTTAAGCCAAGACATCATCAAATTCCTTTGCCACCGGTGATTTCTGGTACTTATTATATAACAGTTATTCGGATCAATTGCAAGTCTATCTCTGTTACCAAACTGCTTAATATGATGCTCAATTTCCTTATATTAATTTACATCCGATTGCATAGTATTTTTTAAGTAGCTAGAGTGTATTGGTGAACCATATAAACACTACCATCGCCCTTGTACATAATTACATTCACCTTTAAAGGAATTCGTGCCTATCTCTGTGTTTAAAATGAAGAACATTAAATGAAATTTAGTTTTTAATAAAACTCACCTTGTTCCACATCCTTCTAGTGCTTTTTAGTGAATGTATTAAAAAGTATTATTGTTCACCAGTAATCGATTTTGAGCAAAGGTGCAATTAACAATTTATTAATGTAGAGCTGAAAAACGGCATGCATGCTCAACATGCTTCTCTTGCCTTAATCAATAAGTTGTTGCGTTTCACAAATTCCTTATTGATTAGATATTATATTAAGCATCGAATAAATTATTGACCATTTTCAAACTCAATACTGCCCTTTGCCCTACCGATCTGAATGTACGCGTTGCTCTATATTTAAAAATCCCTGTATATTTGCTTGTTTGTTTGTTGCAAAGATGTGCTTTTTACATGCATGTTAAGGTCGTGACTGCATCTGATCTCATCTGTTCAGAATAATTTAATTTGATGATGTGCTTGTGGCACGATTGCGTATTATTCTTGGACTAGACACTGTAGACAATATCATTGGTTTACAATTTT
This sequence comes from Phoronis ovalis, assembly GCA_028565635.1. Lineage (NCBI taxonomy): Eukaryota > Metazoa > Phoronida > Phoronidae > Phoronis > Phoronis ovalis. The sequence goes on from JAOXYB010053835.1 coordinate 922, forward strand.
TACGATGATGATAATATTTTGTTGTCTAAGTTATTAATTTATTTATAATAAAGCAACGCAAATAAAAACATTCTGTTTAAATCCAGTTTAATAAAAATGAAATGATCGATGTACTTTAATTTCTTTTAAAAAATACTAAGCTGCACACTATGAAATGTCACCTCAGTTTCGCAAATATCAAATCACAGTTGAAAGCTTTTAAGATTAAAAGATTCATGAATACGAGTGACCAGCTACGAATAAGGAATATAATGTATGCGTCTATCACGACCGCCACTGAAGCGATAACTAAAGAAACATATATATACAGACATTTCTATACAACGAATTGCGTGTCAGACGCACACACTACGCTCATTAATCGTAGCTCGTATAATTACAGAATATATGATTGTTTTCAACAGTCTATCATGATGTAGCAGCCGAAGTAATTAAAATAGGGTGGCATTGTTCCACTGCTGACAAGCCGAATGTGATGTTGTGTGTTCCAACAGGACACGGTATAGGTACAGCTGTGCCCTGGGGGCAATAATGTTCTACAAGAATAAAACAATCTGTTAGAGACATCATATATTTTTAGAATATGCCTGCATAGTTTGATAAATTAAAATAATAAGTTAATTAAAAGCTATCAAAAATATTAAAATTGTTCTCCCAGGAGTCAGATACCTCCTATTAGTGTGCTTCCACCGGTGGACAAACCGTCGGGCAAATAGTACTCACGTACCCTACAGTGAAAACTTGTAAATTCAAGCTGAAATAAAGTGCACTACCTTTATGTTGTTTTTAGGGATAAAGCACCATACAAAGGAGAACTAAACATTAGTAATTTCGTGTGATGTTACAAGTAGTGAATCCTTTACCACAATGAGCAAAGTAATATATACGTATATTTTAATTATAACTTGCTTGTTAACTTTACTAAAAACAAATAGACTGTCTTCATATTTTCTTTTCATATCTATATGTCTATAGAAATATTTTCCCGGCAACATCTTAATTATATTAGAAGGGAATGCCTACAAGTAGGATTTTCATTGCAGTCAGCTTATATGTGTTTTATTCACCTGGAGGACAAATATCGCCTGTTACGCCATCTGTCGGATTATTTGTTACGCTTCCATTAGTGCAATAATAACCAGCATCACAAAGACCTGCAACATAAGTTCGTTAATTTTTTTTTGTTAAATCAGATGTACTAATATAAATAAAGTAAATTTTTGTAATGCGTACCATTATATCATTTCATGTATGGTCTACAAAGCAATAAGTAGGAATTAGTAAAAATTAATTAGTTCCTTCTTCCCAGGCTTGTTTCCTTACTTCGACTGAGGGTTTCACGGAATAAAGCCGAACTCTAGTTCGAGTCTTGGAAACCCTAATTTTGAGCCAATCAAAGAAAATAACTATTTTCTTTTTCCTTATTCGATTTTAAGCCGAATGAGGATAAAGGAACCATTCAATTTCAATCCGAATAAGGAAAACGAAAATGGTTCCCTTTTCCTTTATTGATATCCAAATTGGAGTTCTCAACAAAGATGGATTCTCCTTTATTTAAATATGGAATAAGGAAAAAGATATAGCTTCTTTTTCCTTATTCGAGATCGAAATTGGAGTTCTTAGAAGCCAAGTATCAGGGTTATCTTTTCCTTATTGAAACCCTCAATCGAATAAATATAAACATAATAATTTCGTTTTTCTTATTCGGATCAAAATTGGGCTTCTCAAGAACCGTATGTGATTCTCTTTCCTTTATTAAAATACTCAATCGAATAAGGAATTAAAAAGGGAAGCAAAAAACTTTCATTTTTCTTAATCAAAACCAACATTCGAAACAGGAAAAAGGAAATGTGCTCCCCGGCTTTCTTAATCGGCTCAAAATTGAATAAGGAAAAGGAAATGGTTCTTTTTCAAACTGGAATAAAGATTTTTAAAAATGAAATCCCCTTCCCTTATTCGGCTCAAAATATTGATGTTCTCAAAACTTGAACTAGTTAAAGTTCTCTTTTCTGCCTTGGAACCCTCAATCGAGTAAGGAAAAGGGAAACGGCCCCTTACATAGTAGAACAAAGGAAAAAATTAACTCAATTATCATAAAATTAATTGGGATTTGTTACTAATTACAAGCTCACAGTTTTTACTATCAGAGCATAACGTATAGTCTGATTATGAACTAAATTGGTATTTTAAATTGTTTGGTGGACGATACAAATGCTGAAATTAAAAGGGGATACAAACTGGAACGATTTCTCTTACCACAATATCATTCATGTTCTTTGGAAATGGAAGATTAGGTAAAGCATAAAAGGTTTGTAGTACAGACTTAGAAACGTACCTGACGGTGCTATAATTCCCTGACTGCCGCAATACATTCCTGGAACGCACATGGTACACTCATATATAGCGGTTATCCCTGTGTAATTATTATACGTTCCCGCAGGACAAGCAATGGGGGAGCCAGTACCGGCTGGACAATAATGTCCTTCAAATACAAACAGATCATAATAAGTATAGTTAAATATGGATTTTAGAACACATTAGGTATTGTGAACCTTTCTTTTTTGTTATATAGTACCTGTGTATACTTTATGTTCACTAACAACTGTCTCATATATCTAAAACTCCCGCGAATGAGTAACGATCGAAATTTACTAGCAGCTGATAGGGCACATCTAGTCCATAAAAATAACGAAAATGTGCGCGGTTTGTGGTACTAAAATTATAGTAGTGGTGATAAATTTATACCTTTCTGTTACCACTGTAAGCTAACCGCTTATAAGAACAAGATAAAACTTACCAGGGGGACAGATATTTCCAGCAACTCCATTTGGTGTGGGAGTTTTGCTTCCAGAAAGACAATAGTATCCGGCGGAACAATGGCCTATTAAAGACAAAATATACAATGTTTTAAACAAAATGCGACTTCAAATGTCTTTAAGATAAAACATTTGCAGAGACAAAACTTATCTGTATTTGTACTAATTAAATCAGTTGTTTTTATTTCTGTTGGTGGCATTTATTACCTGCTGTCCTAATTAAAAGTGCAAATATCATAATCCAGGTATACTGATTGTACATAATCCAGCTAATAAACCTTCCGTCGAAATCTGCTATGTTCAGTAGTCAGATATTATTTGTTTTACTTTTATGTCAAAAAACATACACATAAACTTCATGATCTTTAACTTTAGAAATCGTTGCTTGGTCTGCACTCACCTGTAGGAGACGTTTGTGATAATGAATCGCAATAACTACCAAGAGTGCACGGGAAGCACTGTGCAGTACCAAAATTCCCATTGAATGTTCCTACTGGGCAACCGTTTGGAACAAACGCTAATAGTGGGCAGTAATACCCTCTAGGGCACACAATAGCTGCTTTAGATCCCTCTGGACAGTAGTATCCTGGAGGGCATGGCAAACATGTCTTGTCTGGCTTGTAATACCCACGATCACAATAACCGCGCTTTTCTAATGACAAAGCCTCGGATGCTCTGTTGATGAAGAGTGTTACTATAACCGCCAAAATTAAAGACGTCATATTCAATATGCTGAATGTTATCTTGATGACAGAATGTGGTGTGCACTCTTCTTGGTACTTCTGTAAATGAGACAGTGCTGGTACATGGCCCGATAGTGAATTTTATAGATGTATATAATACGGAGATTATTTTTTATCTGTATATTACGTACATATTTTGTGCGTCACGCCGCTCCTTGAATTTATGAATGAGATATATATGTCGCACCCTAGCCTGTACATGTCGTAAATACATGTGTTCGATATCATAACCTTTACACAATCTTTGCTTATGATAACACTTGATTTTAATTTTTAGCACTCAAAGAAGAAACTACTATCTGTACTTAACTCATGAAACGTTATATGTAATACTACGGTCAATATATATATATATGTGTATGTATACATATGTATAAATCGTCATCATATTCCCACATACTCTTTTTTCATTATTTTTGTTGATTTCATTAAGTAAACGTAATAATGTTGAAAAATTTACCGATGATAGTTTAAAATCCATAGTGACCATTGGTTTTCTGTATATCTTTTGCATTTAGTGTGTTTGTAATTGCTAATTTAAACACTTAATATTATTATCTTATTTAAAAGTAAGAAGAAAATGTTTTGTTGTTCACGCTATCATGAATGATATGAAATGCAAAGACGAAATATATTTTTTAAAACATTCTTTACAAACTACACGAAATTGAATTGCTTCTTGGTGTATTCCTTCTTCTTCTTCTATTTGGATATCTGTAAATATTATTATATCAAATAGCAGGCTGTTCTATTCTTGGACGGTACTGGTAAAGCACATTGATCCAAGCCATGGATATACATCGATCACATGTCTGTTTTATTTCTGCCAAATCAATTGTGTTTATGACCACTGTCCCTTAATAACACTTTTATCATCTAGGATATAATTGTTTCCATAGAAATTGAAATATTAAGAAAGCACTGTTCATATGATGTCAAGCCCATTGTTGTGCTGTTTGTTCCAACAGGACATGGTGAAGGTGCTGGTGTGCCTTTAAGGCAAAAATGGCCTGGTATAAGGAAAAAAAACAGTCTGTTGGAAATATATGCCTATACTAAGAATTCTTAGAGTTTAATTTAGATGGCACTGACACTGATTATAACGAAGCACTGCTTCAGTTATATATTGCATGGGTCATTTTTTAAGGAATCGTTTTATCAGAGTTATACGTATATCAATTAATGTGTGCAATTAAGAGTAAGCTTTTCATGACAGTCAATGTATAATGCGGCATATTGTTCTATTCGGAACAAGCTATACACTAAGGAGTCAGAATTACAATTTATTACCGCATACTAGTATGTCAAAACTGTTCACCTGGGGGACAAATATTTCCTGTAACCCCATCTGTTGGTGTACCAGTTGTGCTTCCACTATTGCAGTAGTAACCAGATGAGCACGGAATACACTCGGATAACCCCGAGTTATTACCAAAAGTCCCAGCAGGACAAGGAATCGGGAAATCACTACCCACTGGACAATAAGACCCTACAAGTACACAATTACATGTTTTTAAAGTGAAGTTATCGTATATTACTAGCAGGTTGCATATCCTTACTAGTTTACCTTTTGCAGGACGATGTTTATATCACGATAGAACATATTAGTGTTTAGTTGCAAGTAGAGTAAGGAAATAATATCAAAAAAATTTCAATAAATTAAAGTTATACGCTATGTTTTTATTTGCTTTTTGTTAACTGTAACATACATTTAAACTTATATAATAAATAGACATTTTCTAGCCTGTAAGGCTGTATCTGATGTAACTTAATTAGCACTAATTAAATGCATGTGACAATCTACAGCTATTCCTAGCTGCAACTATACTAAATTTTGTTTCATTTACAGTCATTGGACTACAATATATTGTCTAGAGAATCAAAACACGCATTTTAAATTTATAGAAAATACAACCATATTTCACCTTGAGGACAAATGTTTCCTGCAACACCATCTGTCGGAGTACCGGTTGTACTTCCATTAGTACAGTAGTAACCAGATAAGCAAGGAATACACTCAGACATTGCTGCCAACCCTGAGTTATTACCAAATGTTCCCGCAGGACAAGGAAGTGGGGTATCAGTACCCGTTGTGCAATAAGATCCTACAAATGTATATATACACGGGAGCTTAAATTTGACGAGCGTTCGGCAGGTAAGCATGCCAGGTTCCATATTATTATAATATATCATTTATTATTATAAACAAATATTTGATTAGATGTCATATGGCAGTCATCAAAATGCTGTATTTTGTTTCATTTCTTTTCACTGGAATACGACAATGTCCCAGCAGTACAAGGAATAGGATATGTACTACCCACTGGACAATAAGATCCTACAAGTACACAATTATATGTACAGACAGGGTGCTAACCCCCCGGATAAATCCTTACTATTTTGTTTAATCGTGTTTAGTTGCAAGTAGAGCAAGGAAATGATATCTTGATCAAACACCCTTTTGCATAAATTAAAGCAAAACGCTATGTTATTATTCGCTTTTTGTTAACTGTTACATACATTTTAACTTATATTTTCTTACAAATAAACACACTTTCCTAGCCTGCTACTGATGTAGCTTAATTAGCACTAATCAAAATTAACTACTGCATTTTGTTTTATTTCTATTCATTGAAATACCATATTGTCTAGAGAATAAAAACACATTTTAAATTTATAGAAAGTACTACAATATTTCACCTTGAGGACAAATGTTTCCTGTAACACCATCCGTCGGAGTACCGGTTGTACTTCCATTAGTACAGTAGTAACCAGATAAGCATGGAATACACTCAGACATTGCTGCCAACCCTGAGTTATTACCAAATGTTCCCGCAGGACAAGGAAGTGGGGTATCAGTACCCGTTGTGCAATAAGATCCTACAAATGTATATATACACAGGAGCTTAAATTTGACGAGCGTTCGGCAGGTAAGCATGCCAGGTTCCATATTATTATTTATAATATATCATTTATTATTATGAACAACCATTTGATTAGATTTCATATGGCAGTCAACAAAATGCCGTATTTTGTTTCATTTCTTTCACTGGAATACGACATTGACTAGAGAATGAAAAATAAAACAATTAAATTTACAAAAAAGTACCGTAATATAATATCTCACACATGGAGGGAATATATTTCCCATTAGCAAAACGCATTTTAAATTTATAGAATGTACTACAATATTTCACCTTGAGGACAAATGTTTCCTGTAACACCATCCGTCGGAGTACCGGTTGTACTTCCATTAGTACAGTAGTAACCAGATAAGCATGGAATACACTCAGACATTGCTGCCAACCCTGAGTTATTACCAAATGTTCCCGCAGGACAAGGAAGTGGGATATCAGTACCCATTGTGCAATAAGATCCTACATAAGTACAAATGCCTTTTTTTATATATACACGGGAGGTTAAATTTTATGTTCGAATGTTCAGCAGGTAAGCTTGCTAGGTTGCATATTATTATTTATAATATATAATATTTATTATTATAAACCAATACTTGATTAGATTTAATGCGGCAGTCAACAAAATACCATATTTTATATCCTGTTTTCACTGGAATAAGACATTGTCTAGAGAATAAAAAACAAAGCAATTAAATTTACAGAAAGTACTATTATAATCTCTCACACACCTGGAGGGCAAATATTTCCCATAGCACCATCTGTCGGTGTACCAGTTGTGCTTCCACTATTGCAGTAGTAACCAGGTGAGCACGAGATACACTCGGATAACCCCGAGTTATTACCAAATGTTCCACCAGGACAAGGAATTTGGAGATTAATTCCAGCTGGACAGTAATGGCCTGTAAATACAATTATAACATACGCATAAGTATGGTTTACTACTCTTGGCAATTTAATTCCATAAAGTTAGAAAAGGTAGTAATAAAATGTGTTGGTTAGTATAGGCAACATAGTTTTTAATTTCTGCTTTCTGTATGACAATATGTTGTCACACGCAACAGTGTCAAGGCCCATACTATATTTCTTAATTTTTGTTAATATATATTATATTTATATGTTTGAAAAGAATCAAATTCCTTAGTTAAATTATATCGTATATATGTTTACTTATTTACAGTAATAATAGGCACTAATCCTTTGAATTGCTTGTGCAGTGTGCAAGTGTATAAAACCTTAATACCAGTGTGCGTATAATACCATAAGCATGAAAACATATCAGATAATTTAGTCCAAAACTGTATGATAACTGGTACTGACCAAAACTCCATATTAATAATCTTTCATTTGTCTCTTTTTTTCACTTTGTTTAATTTTTATGGAATGATGATGCCAAACTAGGAATTATGTCAGTATTGTCTGAACTAAGCAACTGAGATTATTTAAACTGATCAGGATTTACAAAAAAAAAATCTTATAATTATCAGCATAGCTCACCTGGCGAACAAATATCACCTGTCACACCATCTGTCGGCCTACTTGTGTTGCTACCACCGAGGCAGTAATATCCAGCATCACAATTACCTTTAAGTTCGCATGATGTATTTTTATTATTAAGTTATATTTTTTTGACAATGTTCATTATGATGTACATTATATTTCTGTAATATGCACATGCTAAAACTGATTTCAGTAAAATTTACAAATAGTGTTACAGTAATACTATTACAAACTTTGGTAATTTTTATAAAATTATCACCAAATATAAACGCTTGTAAATTGGAATTACCTATCTGTTTCGTACAAAGATCGGACTTATACAAGAACTTGCGTTTTAATGTATAATAATGCACTTTTTATTTCGTAAACTATACAATGGACGCTGCGTAAATAAAACAGGAAATAACATAAGTTAGAAAATACCATTTGCTTATTTTAATTAATTGGTTCATTAGTGTATATTTCACATACCGATGTACCTGTAAGGACAGGCCCGAACATTGAAGCGAGGTTGCAGAACAGGATTTGAAACCTACCTGAAGGCAATATACTTCCACTGTTACAGTACTTTCCAGAAGGGCACGGTGTACAATCGGATACAGTTGTCAACGCTGAGTCACTACTAAATGTTCCCGCAGGACAAGGATATGGTGAATTAGTACCAACTGGACAATAATTTCCTGTAAATACAAATTTATATTTCTTTAAAAAAGTCTACACAAATATATCAAGGTGCGCGTATTTATTCTATGTCATTGCACACGACAACAAATGTGCCTTAAGCCGGATTTTCACTTTAAGAAGTGTTAATTATTATCATCGATAGCTATTTTAATAAAAAGTATGAGTTTGGGTTCATGGTACCATACAATTGTGTTCATGTACATGTAGCTGAACTCCATAACGAAAGTGTTCGAAAAAAAAGCGGAAGTCTTTGGAGTGTCGTGCAAGGGAAGTAAGGAAAGGAACGGACGCGTGGTAAGCTTAACTCATTTCGCTGCATTAGCAGTTAATAGAAATTCATTTTACAGTGTTAAATCAGTCGCTTATTTTAAATATAATAAAATAATATGAACTATTTTGATTTGTTATCTCTATACATTAAATTTATAATTTCTTACCAGGTGGACATGTGTATCTTCCAACTGTCGGTGTGCTTGTCATGTTCCCACTTACGCAATAATAACCAGCCTCACAATGCCCTAATTTTCAGTAAAAGACATGTTAATTTTTACAATTAGGCAAAATAAGTTATCAAGTCTATAAGGTATGATTACTTTTTGCTAAGGTTGTTAGGATTAAAAGAAAATCATTCACTAATGTGATAAAACATTAATAAAAGCATAATTTCACTGCCTGATGATAATACAGTATCGTATTAACAAGGAACAATTGCAAAACATATGGAAAACTAAGTTGATAAAAAATGCTCGTATGAAGAAAGAAAACATACACTTCGTGGGGCAGTTCAAGTTGAACTTTTTTTTTGGATAACCTATAGCAGAAGAGGTTTATAACATACCCGACGGTAGCTTGCTTCCATGTGTACAATACATTCCAGGCAAGCATGGTGTACACTCGGATACAGCTGTTAATCCTGAGTTATTACCAAACGTTCCCGCAGGACAAGGAAACGGAGAACCAGTACGCATTGGTCAATAATAACCTGTTAATACAAAACTACAAATTCTATAATAATAAAAAACAAAGCTGTTGTGCCGATGAATGCAAACTGCTAATAAAACTTTGCCACCACATCTGATTCAAATGAATGATCAGCTTGAGAACAACGATAGAAAGCTATACCCTCATCATGCATTGTGTTGAGGCCACTGTTTTCATGTTTCAGGCAACTTAGGTAAATAAAAGTATATTACTTACGCTTACATATATTTCATTTGTATGTTCTTACCAGGGGGACAGATATTACCAGCAACTCCATTTGGTGTGGGAGTTTGGCTTCCAGAAAGACAATAGTAACCAGCGACACAATCCCCTTAATAAAAACATTCATAGAACCTGAAGTTAAATATCTTAGAATAAAATATTATATACATATTTGATGTTTATTCTATACTGCCAAATTACTACACTCTCATAGATGACACTATATATTAATTGCCTGTCTGTTTTTTTAATAATAGAGGCCGGGATGTTATTCTTTGAATGAAAACTATGCAAAAAATTAAAGTACCGGATCATCAGATGTTTATTTTTGTGCAAAAATATTTATTAAATAAATGTTGATTCTAAGAACATTTTGATGCTGTGTTATATACATCCGTCATTGTGCTAAATTTTGTTTCGGCGGACGAACAGTGCATGTCAAAACAATAAGTAATTATGATAAGCACGTAGCCAAGAAAAAATTTCGCAAAAGTCAAATTCAACTGCACAGTCAAACAAGACAACGACGATTCGAAGAATCATCATTGTACGCTGTTTAAATTGGCTATTTGAGCGAAAGGAATTGCA
>JAOXYB010053846.1:0-11368 GCA_028565635.1 Phoronis ovalis
AATATGCAATTCCTTTCGCTCAAATAGCCAATTTAAACAGCGTACAATGATGATTCTTCGAATCGTCGTTGTCTTGTCCAAAGTTTTGTTACTGCCTATCTAATAGATGTTATAGACATGTAATTTTGAAGAAATAGTTAAATAACGATATTTTGGGTTTAGTTGCTTGTATTTTGATAACTATAGCTCTAAAGAAGATGAGATTCTATTAACGACAAGGCTTGTTTTTCAATAATGGATAAATTTATAAGAACTTCTGTTATACTGAAGCCTTCTTTAGTAATATAAATTTTGTCAAAATATCTCATTTCCTCATAAAAATGGATTGGTGTGCAAACATCAGTTAATTGGGCACTAGGATGCCGTATGTGTAGAACTTCCAGTGCAGCCAAATGCCACACTAATGAAAATATTATGTTGTAATTCATGCAATGCCATCTGCAGAAAAATCTACACACCAAATACCTTTCCTACAACACAAATTGAACAATGTCGTACTTAATTTTAAAAATTTGCATTTACGCCAGCTTGTCATAATGTTTGGGGTCATGGCCTTGTTATATTTAGGTGTCTGTACAATTGCATGTATATTGAGACTCCTATCAAACCCCAGGCTCTCATTAGTCATCTGGTGTTTTTATTCCGCACTGGGATAGTGTAGTCTTTTTTTGGTGAAAGATAAAGTGTATGTAAAGATAAGTCTTCTGTTTCCAGAGCTGCTTTACAGCCAGTGCAGCAATCCACATCTTACTACTCCCAGCCACAGCAGCCTTTGGGTCAGACAGGTTTTTATCAGGCTCAGCAGTCCTCGTCTGTTCAGGGACCAGTTCAACAAATTACAGCACCAAGTGCTGCCCAGTATGGACTGCAGAACTTTACTCCAGGACAGATTACTGTGGGTGTGCCCATGCAACACACTACACCTGCTGTTACTCTGGCCCAAGCTGCACCAGCAAATGGCACCAATGTAGGTTATAAGCCTCAATATCGGGCTAATCAGCAGGTAAGCTATTATGACAGAATACAGTACTACACTTTACATATCTGTACTACTAAACGAAAGGAATCTATTTTTCTCACTGATGCTAAGTCCGGGCGTGTACCTCTATCGGTGTTTAGCCATGTTCTATAGATTGCTTATGTTGTCTTTAATAGGATATTTTACTGTTGATGTCGTAAGTTCAGTGCTTGATGCATATTTGTATGTTAAACACCTTCTTAGTAGCTGTTCCTAGCGTTAAACCCAAACATTAACATCATATGGCCTACTGTAATCTATATTAGGAGCATACCTGCGAGAATCTAGGGTTCCATTTCTAATGCACCACTTAAAGCAACTGCCCATCTATGCATCAGGGCAAACTACGTACAACCTGGAACATGATCTGTCTTGTTGTCTGTCTTGAAGACTGATAGATGAAGAGATCCTGTGAAGTCTGATGAGCATATGACGTTTGACTTTGAGCTAATTGATTTTTTTTGTGAATTTTGTTCTCACCAGCCTTAAGCTGTTCCCAGAGATATCAAATCCTATATCATATACTTCTTTTTTTGTAGCTTAACCGCAATTCTAACTTCACATCTTCAATGTCTGCTTCTTCCAAATCCCAGTGGAGTTCTGGATCTAGTCCACAGTGGAGTATAGGAGGGTCCAGTCAATGGAACCCTGATCCAAGTAGTGCTGCATTCACACCACAGATTAGTTCAGCATCCCTAGCTGCCTCCACGCCACCACTGCAATGGAGTAATGTGCAACAGACAACAATGATGCCTTCAAAACCACACCAGTGGAATACTTCAATGCCTGGCAGTTCATGGAACACGACAACAACCACAGTATCGTCAAACGTCAAGTCTCATGGTACTGCATCAACAGCTCCTGGACCATCAAAGTCTCACTGGAACTCAGCAACAACTGGACCTTCAAAACAACATTGGAGTATGACAACGACAAAAGCAAACTTTTCAAAACAGCAGTGGAGCTCATCCACATCCAACAACACTAATAGCACCTCCATGACATCTGCTTCAAAACAGCAGTGGAACTCGCCAACACCTACTACCAGTACATCAACTGTCTCAAAGAGTCAGTGGAACTCATCAACAACCACTGTTACATCTGCCTCGAAGCAACGGTCATTGGCTGGACATACAACCACAACATCATCAAAATCAAATACTACGACTTATTCAAATTCACAGTTTAGCTCCAAGTACTGTAAACAGAACAAGGGTCCGATCAAACATACTCAAGGAACAAGTAAGTATATATGAGGAACTGACTTACTCTGTGTATGTGAATACTCTGAGAGTCTTAACCTGAGAAAACTTACATTTGCTTTGTTTTCAAAAATGAATTCTTTTTGTTTCAGGTCCATTTGTTGCTCAACAGTTGTTAATGGGAAGTCTTGTCCGCCCCCAGGGTCGCAACAATAGACTGCCGCCACCTATACAAAGGCCAGGTTCAAAATCTGTTCCAGTTTTAGGGATTAATATGAAGGAACAACAAGAAAAACAAAGGAAAGAATTGTTACAGCATGCTCAGAGTTTTCTGAATCCAGAAAGTAAGTCACGTAATGTGGACAAAGAAAAATCTGATGAAGGAAAAGTAGACAAACAAGAAACCAAATCAGAAACAAAAGTAGAGAAAGAGCAATTTGTTAGTCAAGAAAAGACAGAGAAAAAAGTGGAAGAGAAGAAAGAGGATACGAAAGAAAAAACAGATGATGAAACGAAAACAGAATAAATATATGAATTAGATAAAACATTGTATTCAAGGAAAAGGACAATTTAAGAGTACTAGTTAATAGGAACACTTTTATATTATTGACTTCTTAAGTTTTATTTATTCCTAATAAGTCCGGAGAAAGTACTGATTGTGTAGCAGATAATAAAGAAACCATAACTAACTGATGGATATAAAAGTAGTGATGGTATAAATTTAAAAGCATGGACATGTTTAACATAAATGTAATAACATTCATAAAGCAAAAATGGACGATTGCCCAGTTTAGGTGAAGAAGAGCTGCTAGAACATTAAATGAATGACTGCTCAGATTTTTTTTTGTTTAATAATTGGTAATGAATGCTACTGGTAGTAATGATGTATGATTTTGTTCAAAAGTAGTTCTACTTATCTGCTTAAAATTGAAGCAGTTTTCTGATCATCCCATGGCACCAGCATGGGATATATAGAATAAGATACAGATAGCTAGGAATGATTTGATTGATGAATGATTTTGTGCTTATTAAAAAATGTAGAGTTGTGACTGGGGATTTTGATAAAAATTGGGCTGAAGTAGTTCAGTTCCTAAATTATTCTGTGTCTAGCCTCAGTACAACTGTGCTAGATTTGCCTGCTGAGAGCCAAGTTTTAAATGTAGATGTGTTCAGGGCACCATAGCAGTTTAAATAATTTGGTGGTAAATTTATTTTATGCCGATTGGCAACATACTTCATTGTACAATAAGGTTTCCATAAGGGTAATCCTTTGAGGATAGTGATGAAAAAGTGCAGTAAAAATTGTTTCCAGTGTGTTTCATAGTGTTTTTTAATTCCCTCTGATGTTTTATACTTTGTGGAATTTTGACCCCAACCCAACTTTGGGATCGTTTGGAAATAATTCTGTAGTGTCCTAGTGCTCGCTGATGCCTTAAAATGTAGATGGAATTTTAGGCTCCTTCTCAGAGAAGTATCTTTGGGAATCTAGATGAAAATAGCAGTAAAAATAATTCAGTGTTGAAATTACTTTATGTTCAGTGGAGTCTTGAGTGCCCCTCCTCAGGGCAACATCTTGAGGATCTTGTTGAAAATAAGTGGTGAAAATAATTTGATGTCCAGTATTCTGCAGAATATATGGTAACAGCCCTAATTGTTACATCATTAGGGTATTGATGGAAAATTGGTGATGAAAATAATTTAAAATAAGCAAAAACAGTTTTAAAAACAAGTAAAGTTTTTTTTACAGAAGTCTGGATTTCTAAGTAGACCAAACTAAGTGGCTAACAGCTGTATAAAATGCCCCGATTCTAACTACTGTTTACCCTCTCAAGTTTGGTCCACGGTAAAACTACCCAAAGCGGTAGAAGGGACATGATATTGGATTGCCCATGTAGCTGCCATATGTATTAAAACAATGACTGTTTATACTACTTTGCCCCAGTAGTATTCAGAAAATTGTTCTCAACTGCTGGTAGCATGCAGCATTTTCTCTCGAGTTGCTTGCCCCGGTAACTTGAGTTGGTATTGCTGTGTGATTGACAGCAGTGTATAAGCTGAGAAGTTATTATTTTGTTGTGTTGTAACTTTATATTAGATTTTCTTGCTCTTTTTAGAAGGAAATCACTGGCATTAGATAGGAGCGCAGTAATGTCAGGTGAATGGTGGTTATGCTGATAGGAACGTTCAGTAATGTTTGCTAAGAGAAGCAATTAACTTATACTTGAGGTTTTGTGTTCTAATATTATAATGTTATTGGTACATGTCGTTTACAAAACTGCTCATATTTAAGATTATGTCCGACCAGAAATTTTCTTGCTTGTTTATATATAGATGTTAATAATAATTAGTTAGTCTTCATTTTGACTTTATTTGTAAAGAAAATTACAGGCAATTAGTACATTATATAAACATTGATGACTATGTTGTGTTGGATTTGAACTGCAGTCTATCTGACGTGATGTGGTTATTTTATATCGAACTTATGAAATGCAACCAAAATTGTTTGTTTGTTACATCCCTTTGGTGACTATTGGTCACTCACAGATGTAAAATTACATATAGTTGATTTGTCACATTTGTTTTACTGTTGGAATTAAGTATTTATCTGCAAAAATAATAAAATGATTTGGTTACAACAGTAATAAAACAAATAGGTAGTCGGTTGTAGAAATCTGACACAGATGTTAGTTGTTGTGCATGCAGCTGTTAAAATATCTAGTGTTATGTATCATTTGGTTCGCCTTTCATTATACGTCTATCATAGGAAGACACTGCTCTAACTTGGAGATATCTTTGCTAGCCTATGTTGTGCCTGTCTGCAATCGTTTCACATAAGAATCACAGGCAATCCCAACAACAACAGTAATATTCTTTACAGATTTTACAATTGTTGACATAGAATGATAACTTATGATGCAAGTATTTTATAAATTCATCATGCTACTGCTTTACAGTGGCAGCCAAGATTTTACTCAACAATTAGCGCCTTGTTGCAGCCTGAAGAATTGAGTAATACAAAATGATGATAATTCTTAGGTGGAACATCGACAAACATAACTATAGTCTAACAGAGATATCTTTTAATTTAGTTGAATGCATCTGCCTCTGGCATGTAACACAAGTGTGTAACTAGATGTATGCATTAAGTGCAACAATACATTGATTTATACACAAGAGTTGATAATAAGTTCTGTAATACTTCTTATTGTATAAACAATATATTGTTTTGGCACCATTGTGCTATTTATTATTGTTTTTCTTGCTATGGCAATGCTTTTACCATCAAGAGGGAGATCAAGTTTTAAATTTAAAAGTCTTGAAAGAACTGCAACTTTACCTTCTGGTTCATAGCAAGATGTTTAATGCAAAAATTGTTTGTCGTTAATTTGTAGATATTTTCAAAACTTGCATGAACATACTATAGGAGTGCATTGTCACAGCGTGCACAAGCCTCACCATAAGAATATTTTGTAAAAATTTTAGGGATAAAACTCTGATCAAAATATGACTGCATGATATCAACAACCTGCTTACTCATCTATGTCTAAGAAAACGCTATCTATTTAGTATCTTTGAACTTATTTGAATTCGCTTATAATGTTACACCTTGTTAATTCCAAAGTTTGCTTCAAGTGGATTTGTATAATTCACATTTCCGCTTCAATCCACTCAGAATTCATTACATTTAAATCAGGATGTAATGGGAAACATACAATCATCACTAATCAACAATGAGTCTATTTTCATAATTTGGAATGTTACTGAATGCAATACATTTTTAAAAGCTGGATACTGAGGTGCGAAACTTGATTTGCAATCCCAGGAATTTGGTGATCAAAAGGGCAACAACCGTCTCCTTTTCTCTTATATTATGGCTTCCAACAACAAAGCTGGAAGTCTAGCCTGTTCTTGCATTGGTCTTTCCACTCAGTCTGTCACTCGCCAGTTTCAATCCTATTGCAGTTTCTGTTTACAATATACTAAGAAATATGCACTGATCAATTGTACACATGTAGCAGATACCGATTGATCCAAATCATGGTGGACATCTCTTTGTTTACACAGGAGACTGCTTCTATAGTTAGAAGCAATACACTTGATGTTGCCAAGTTATAATACACAACCTAGGTTTTTACCATGCTGTTTGTTCCAATTTATCTAATTTGACAATGTTCTGTGTTGATAGAAAGTTGGTAATCAACACCAAAGACTAGGCAGTATGTAGCACCCAACAATATGAATGAATATATAAAATATGTGCTTAAAAAGTGGCCCGAGAGGAGAGCTTAATTCTTGTATCATGTTCAGAAGTGGACATCTTGAAATTGTTTTAACCATGATTTTCGAGAGCGATTCTATATGCCTGGATATTTGAAATCAAGACTACTATGATCTAACATTGCGTAGAAATACTAACAGGATGTGAACACTTTGTACCCATGGGTACATATAGTTGTGTGTGTTGGCATTGTCGTCCATATCACAGGTTTTACCTGTTCAGCTTTATATTCGGCACAAGGTGAACACAGGTCAAAGTGCAAGTTGGTTATTATTTTGCCCTTGATTACTGGCAATATGGTCGACTGGTGACCATGCGTTTTGTTTTCAAGAGGGCATATCAATTGTCTGAATTGCGGGAAAGGCGAACAATTGACTAGAGAATTTCAAGGTGTATTCAAAGGCCATATTTGGCCAGGTGACATTATAGAATGACCTTGAAAATTGGGTCAAACTTCGAACTGAATCTTAGACATTTTTGATGTGCGTAACACTTCGGCTGACACTTAATTTCTTTGTCTCGCAATAACTGCTTCATTTTTATCGAACCAGTTTCATAATTGGTACACTGCAAATACAGGTCAAAGTACAGGTCCATTACAATTTTGACCTTGATCATTTCCAATATTGCCGACTTATGGATTTATGAAGGCTATAGCTGGGCAAAAAATACGTTTTGAAAAAGACGTTGCAACATGGGTACCCACTTTCATATTGCCTGGCCCCACACTAGAGTAAGTATAACACAAATGTGTTTTTATGTGCTGAGAATTTGGATGTACTGAGTATTGATTTTATGCATATAAAAACTACAATTTAAGGAAAAGAGAAAAATATCATATTTACAGGATTTATTATTCAACTTTACTCTTTCACAGCATATTTCCTATTTGGATAAAGCTTCATCTTTTTTAAGGTTTTCTTCGTCTTGAGTGAAGCTTCATAAGGCGTAAGAGCTCGCCTAATAGCACGCGTTTTCTTCGGGCGAAGATCTTTAGGTACGTATTTCTTCTTTCTATAAAACTTTCTTAAGTTTTCTTTCTGTGTTTGATTTATGACTGTCAATACACGTGCAATAGATTTACGCACAACACGTCTAAAAATGATAATATCAACATATTAATTAATTTCTTGGTGATGTTTCAACAAAGCACAATTTAAAGACAAGTTACAAATAACCAAGAAATCTTTAGATCAGTAATTTAACATAGTATGCGACAGCCATTGTGCAATATAATCTGAAACGAGACAGAACTTGTACAAATTAACAGCTTACTGTTTTACTAATTTAAAGAACAGACACATCATTCAAGTTTGTATTTATAACTTATCATAATATCATTACATATCAACTATATTTGACCCAATGTTTAATGTTTGAATCAATTTTCACGTTTTCAGGGGTTTGGTTTTGCAATATCACTGCTTATGACACAGTATATATTTCAGCCCCAGCTGATGGTTTAAGTTCAATACCGCTTACGACATGTTACCAAAATCAAACCTGCTGATGGTTGAAGAATTTTTCTTACACCAAGAGCTATGTTTTTAGCTATGGGGTGTATAAAGTAAAGGTTGTGGGTAAAGGTTTTGAGACCTTGGCTTTGGCAACCCTACCAAAAATTGACCAAGTGCTCTGATGACACAACATTACATTATTCCATCTTATATTATCGCAGAAGCTATTACTTACATTTTTGCTAGTTTTGAAGCAGCCCCCCCAGTAACCTTGGCAACACGTAAGGCAGACAACTCCTTAAAAATTAAAATAGTAGTGTTAAACAAAGACATTACAACAGATTATCGTAAATAGTGTGAAATAATTAAACATCATTTAAGTATCTAGAGCTAGTGTTAGCTATATTTTACGTATCAATGTCACTTTTATTTTACCTAAAATTGTAATAAGGTGTCTGTACATTACAGTCACTTTGGGAAATAATGCAAGGGTTAAGGCCCTTGGGGTATGTTTAAATAGTAACGAGGATTAATTTGCCCAGTGCATAAATTTATAGTATACTAATTCTACCATAAAATCTTAGAAGATCTTCTTCTTCTCGGGTGAAGGTCAAGAACTTATGAACTCTAAAAATATCCACATTTTCAGAATGTTGGCCGCATTTTTATGTAATGCAATTAAAGTTAACGATGCAGGACTACTGAAAAGTGTTGTTACTTGTTAGTCGTCGAGATGTCGAACCGACAACTTGTATAAACACGTTTCGCCATTACTCCATTAGTATTAGATTTGGGAAGTCAGTGCATTTTTGAAACAACTGGTTGTATAGAACTGTCCTTTATTGTAAATCAAGCGCTTGGTGTCTATATTCAATGTAAAAAAATATAATGTACGTTAATAAGATTTAGTTTTAAAAGTTATTAATCGACTATCGTTCTCTCATTTGCATAGAAAAGCTTCAAAGTTTTACCGTTTTCAAGTCGTCCAGCTGTTTGAGAAGGTCTTCCTTCTTCTTGCCTCGAAGTTCCCGTGCCTTTACTTTCACCTGTGGAATAGTAAAATACCAATTCGATATTTCTTGTCTACACAGATTTCACTTGCCAGTGTATATATATACCGGTATATAAACACAGGTAGAATCTGTGTGATACCCGTTTCAAAAATGCCAAATATTACAATAAAAAAATCCACTGTGGAACAGTATTAGTGCCATATTGTTCCAGTAAAATACTACATTTATAAACACATTTTATTTTGCATTATCGTGCGATATGACGTGTGATGATAACAGATAACTGAAGACACATCTTACATACCATTTTGCCCTTATTGGTGATGAATGGGAAAAAGAACGAAACTGAGGCAACGACCTACCTTAGAAACTAGTGTTATTTCAAAATTATGCACATTAAACATTAAATGATAAAATTAATTCAGCTGCTAAATTTTTAATTTTTACTTATTATACGAATATATTTACATCTTTGAATAAGCTTTTTATCTTAATAATCTACTCAGTGCATTACATTCTAAGGTAAAAAAGCCGCCATATTGCCAAGGCAGCTCGAAAAGCGAAAAGGGAGACGTATCGGGGGTGTGGCGAATTTACTACTCTTTTACATTTTCCTTCGACTTATTTGGCAACTTAAGTACAATGTCAAAAAATACAGGGGCCAGAGCGTTTAGAAATGTTGACGTAGATCAATACAATGAAGATAACTATCAGGACGAAGTTACAGATGACGGAGGTGAACAAGGCCCGAATGAAGGGGAAGTTACCGGAATGCTCAATACGTATCCTTTCTCACCAATCTATGAAAGTCTGACTTTAAACTTCTTTTCCCCCATTTTTTTATTTCATATAATTGTAATATTCATTTAATTAAATATGTATCCAAGATGTTATTTTCATGTTATCCATACGATGTTTACCAAGCTAAAGTTGTATACTACTTCCGGGTAGATTTTCCCGGCCGGTTTTTCTTGTCTTATGTTTTGTATATTTAAATCATTATCACAGGTTGAACGGCCTATAAGTATAAGAAAATTTATATATAATATTCAGATCAAGAATCCAGTACTAGTATAAACTCTGACTGACATCTTTGTAATTTGTTACCCAATTTGTTGAAGTGTACGAATGTTTAGCCAGGAATAATAATTTAAATATACAAAACATAAGACAAGAGGAACTGGAATTATCTACCTGTAAGGCTGTAAGTGGTATAAGTTAATACTGTTTAAGTTATAAGTAAAATGAAGTAAGAAATTGTCTAGTCCTGTGGTTCATCATGTTGTGTGGCGTCGCTTGATAATCTGACTTATGAGGCTGATCAGTCATCGACTCTGCCATATCAATTCCTGGGATCAATTCACAGTTAAAGTGAATGTCACTCTTTTCCACTGACTGCAAAAAACTTTTGGAGTTTTAAGTTTAGGCCTACAATTACTCCAAGTGTTCTGCAGCTAGGGGATGCACCATATTACAGGTAATGAGATTGTTTTATTTATAGGTGTAAGGGATCATCTCAAAAGTTATTGCAATGACCACAAACGTATAGTGTTTCGTTTAGGGGGCAGGTGGGTTAAAATCTCCCTACGTTTATGGTTTAGTGCGAAATGAAAAAATCATGCCTAGTATATATACGATATTTAAAATCATTCCTTTAACGCATCCTGTTTTGAAATAGTAAACAAATAGTAAACTCACCCCTGTCGCACCCCCCCCCCCTCTTTGAAACAGAAAGAATTTTTTTTATGACACTTATTCTTGGCGTATTGGTACAATAGGGGTGGAAATGGCCTCTTTTATTTTGCTTGTCAATTTTTTTCGATTACTGAACTGATATTTTTCTCTCGTACCCCCTTGTCTGACGGCCCTGATTTCGCTCTTGAAATTGGTTGTAATTTTTTACACGTGCGTGACGTCCAAATCTCACTAACCCCCCTACGTTTGACCGGGTGGGGGGGGTAATTCCTATACGAAATACTATACGTTTGTGGTCATTGCGATAACTTTTGAGATGATCCCTAATGCATTTACCAAAAGACAATTTTGTAATAATTTATTCATTGACCTTCAGTAAATTGAAGTTAAAGATCCTGTTGACTTTGTTTTATTTATGTTTAACTGCAAGCAATGTTTGTTTTTCTTAATGTACGCTCTAGAAATCGCCATGTAGATGCACTACAGTATGTACTTGGAAATCCTCCAGTATTGACTAAAAACCAAGCAGTCAAGGTAAGTCCTTTTTACGTAGGATTTTTCCTAAAAATATTAACTTCTTATTATTAGTAATCTCTTTATCCAGTTGTTAATCCCTTAACATGTATCTTAGTGGCATCTTGTTCACTTTAATATAGTTAAGGAACTATAGTTTGAGCAAAGGCAACAGGTCTAGCATATAAAGA
>JAOXYB010053857.1:0-11366 GCA_028565635.1 Phoronis ovalis
GTAATTATTAATTAAAATGAGTCTGAATTACAATCTTACAACCTGTGTTGTGTTTTAGTTAATTCTTCAGCATAACAGCAGCACATGTATGAAGTGGCATCCCTTAGGCGAGACCAAACATAAACCTTGTTATTTTAATTTTTTTTTTAAGAAAGTCAGAAAAAAAACAATATAGTTATCCCAATACCCATCGCCTCTATATTGTGGCATGTGGAATAACTATAAAACTATATAACTCATTTAGCCATGACTCCATATTTAACTCCTAATCAACTAGATTTTATTTTTTCATCCAGGTCATTTATATAGAGTGCAAAAAGAGTTGGGGACATTAGGTCCCCCTGTCTAACCCCGCTAGTACAGTTAATACCATTGCGTTGTCGTATAGCTTATGTTTTTATAAAAGTTCCCATTTATACCTTTTTTCAGGAGTTTGTAAATTAATAAATTATAATTTATGCAATCGAAGGCCGCTTAGAAAAATCCATGACGAATGTCATGAAGGTTGATTGTTCAAATATTTTTCGATTTCTAATCACTGTGGCCATTCTGTTCATCCACTAATAAATTATTTTCATCACTGAATTTCATCAAACGATTTTAACTTCCCCACTGTGGAAAGAAGAGACTAAATGCCCTATAGATTTTTTTCTATTATATGGTTCTTGAATCTTTAGGTGAAATTATAGTGAACTTTTTAATATTCTTGACTGCTTCTTTAGTTGGAAAATTAAGTAATTTTGAGAGCAGCGATGATGAACGACCATGCCCGCTAACCACCTAGTTTTATGAAAAATAAGAGAGGTTATGCAATGCTGTAACTATTCGACATTATAATTATATCAAATAATACTGCATTACTGGTGGACAATACTTTGCACCCATTGATATTTTGGAGGTGTGCATCTCAGGTAGCCATTTCTTACAACTATCCATACATTGTTGTTGGATGGATTTTGCTTAGTGGACGAAAATTAACTTGACAGTTGGCACCTATTTTGTTAGATTTTTATTGTAGTCCAACATGGAGAAAAAATGCGCATATGTGGTAAATTAAACTACTTTTGAAGGCTTTCTTGGTTATCTTGTGTCGGATGTGATTACAGTTTACCTTCACGAATAGTGCATCAGTATTTCTATTAGTTTTATCTGAAGCATACATATTTCCATGGAATAGTGTGTCAGTATTTCTATTAGTTTTATCTGAAGCATACATATTTCCATGGAATAGTGTATCAGTATTTCTATTAGTTTTATCTGAAGCATACATATTTCCATGGAATTTTTTAGTAGTTCATCACCCATTAATGGAAACAGCTAATTTTCAAAGAAGCCCAAGAAATGTGTACCTATTTTAATTGATAAGCTAAAAAGTTTACCACCTGCACATATGTGCAGAAATAAACTGGTGCTGCAGACTGCAACTGCACAAAAATGATCAACATTAATGTCTGCTTTTTATATTTTTACAAAGCCGTTGTTGCTAAAGTGAAATTTGAAAGTCTGGTACAATGCATCCAACTTCAAATTATGACTTGTATGCTTAAAATCTATTTAGTTGACTAGATAATAAAAATCAATGCATAGATACATAACAGTTAACAAAACAACAGGCATGTTACTTCAGAACACTTCATAGTCACATGACTTATAAAAACGTGTGATACAATAAGCAAAGCAAAGGTTGTATCGAGGCACCGAAAGCAAAAGTGATGATGGTGTAGTGAAATGTGTAATTTCAGAACTTCTCGGTATTTCCTGTACCATAAATGCATCTAGAGTACATTGGTCACAAGGTTAACTGTAGACTCAAACAACTCGAAACACAATGAATGTGATTGCCACATCTAGCTATACTCCATGTGAAAATGCAAAATCACAATATACAGTATTATCTGTCGTCATGATTTTTGTACTGAATGGCCTATTTGGGCTGGACTAGACTGTCAGTAAAATTAGACATGTAATGGTTTTACTTCTACCATGTCAGTGAATTGTGAAGACTGCAGTAAAACAACATTGGCTTTTGCACATAAAATCCTACTTTATCATAATTACAAAAGTCTAAAATGTAAAGCTGCAATTCATGCCCTTCATTTAATATTCCCTCTCATCAGAACATCTGTAATGTAACCGTTGTTCTTTGATATCACATTTTCCTTAAGTTTATCAAATGCAGCTCGAGCTTCACTGTCACTCATGTCTGGTAATGTCAACTGTTTCACATTCTTTAAGAAACTGCAAATGATATCTTCTCCTTCCTATAAAATACATCCTATATCTTTATTTCGAAATCATTTTTAGCGCAAGATTATTCCTTAAAACTGTATTACATTTGATGCGCCCATATTTCAGCAATATTATTTAAAACACCCAAAATTTGGGAATAGTTAGGCTAAGTTTCTGCCTAAGTACACACTCACACAGCAAAAAATTACAAATTCATTTGTTCACAATATCTACTACAGACACTTAATTTGCTAGCTGAACATGTGACTAAATAAACTCTGTCTATAATGTGTGAGCTGCTTCTGTACTGCGCATGCTGGTCAAGTCATCACAATAGTATTATTTAATACCTAGCAAGGCCAGTGCAAAACAGCTTATTCATACCACCAGAGGTCGCTAGCACTAAATGTGTTGTGATGAGACGGAAAGCTTTAATTTCTCAGTATGAAAAAAAGTGTACAGGCTTTTATAAAAATGTTTTCACCTGCTTCACAAGTCGTCTTTTTTTAGCTGCGGGTTCATCGTTGCCTTGGAGTTCAGATTCTTGCACACTAATACTTTGGAATTCTTCTAACTCGGATGCTTTTTGCCTTGCAAACTGAAAACCAGATTGTTTAAAAAATGAAGCAGAATTTACAGCTCAAAATTTTGGTAAAACATTATTTTTAAATACAGTGTCAAAATTGCTATAATACTGTACGTTTGAAAAAGAATAGGCAAACATCAAGGACTGAAAAAGAGTAGAAAAACATCATTAGGGTATATTATATCTAAGTTATTAACTTAGTTATAATAGTCCCAGAAATCATTTTCGTTCAAAAGAAATTAAATTATTGCATACTTTACCTCTATAACATGTTTTGGAAAGTGCGCCATTTCTGCAACATGGATGCCAAAACTTTGATCACATACGCCAGGTTTGACACGGTATAATAAAGTAAGCGTGTCACTAGTAGTAAGTGCTGTCATATGTAGATTATTAACTGTTGGTACGATGTCAGATAATGATGTCAACTCATGAAAATGGGTCGCAAATAAACAGAAGGATTTTATCTTTGTGGCTATGTACCTAAAACGAATTAAAACAGCATAGTTACTTTTTTACAACGGTTAAAAGTAACAGAGAAAAAATTCACAAGACTACAACTCTGCATTTTTGGAAATGTACAATATGACACATTACACTTGATATTGTTGTTCTTTCTCACAATAATTCTAAATATAAGGAGGAAAATATTGATAAGTCACATTTGCCATAAAATGTTTTTTTATGAACAAAGTCATTCTTAATGTTTGCTCTATATTTTTAGCTAAGTTAGCTTAGTCTTCATTTTGGGTAAGCTCATGTTCATACTCACTCTGAAATCGCCCATGCAAGCCCAAATCCATCATAAGTTGAAGTTCCTCTACCTAGCTCATCTATAATGATCAAGGAGTCTTCTGTTGCACTCTGAAATAAAAATAAATGAGCCTAAATTACATTCCATAGATATTTAGTTATTTACTCAGTTCTGATGATTTTCAAACTTGTCAAAGTCTTTCTCAAAGATAAAAACCTGAATCCTAAATTGATAACTGATGTCAAACATCATGTTATATACATTTCGCAAATAAGTGTTTCCTTATTTTTGGTATACATTTGACCATGTACAGATTGACTTAAGTTTACATGAACAAAAGTTGTTCAAAACCAAATTTTCTTTCAGTATTGTCAGAGTTTGTTTCTCAACTGTAACTGTTAAAAACAAGAATTTTTACCCTCAATATTGATGCTGTTTCTAGCATTTCAGCCATAAATGTAGAAACTCCTTTCAATTGACTATCTCCAGCTCCCACCCTTGACAGAATACAATCCATGATAGATATGTCTGCTTCTGTACAAGGTACAAAACATCCAAGCTGTGCCATCAAAGAAATAATTCCGACCTGTTAAGTACAAATTGTAAACTTTTATGTCACCAATTTTAGTAAATTATTAATTTAACATAGCAGAGCTGGTAACAGTGCCATCTGGAGAAGAAAGTACATGTTACCAGTAAGTTACAGACGATCATGATTAAAGTAAGGGCTGACCGTCTACATGAAAAAACATGACAAGAAATTACAAGCTGTCATTTAAGAACAAATATTATTACAAATCTGACAGACATTCCTACATTTACTTACAGATCTTATGTATGTTGATTTTCCACCCATATTAGGCCCAGTAATGATGTGAAACATTTCTTTATCTGCAATACATAAAAAATAGAAATTCATCATTGGCTACTGTTCTAAAATGTTTCACAATAATCAGAATCAATGTCTTTACTGTGATTGACTGATGAGTACTAGTTTCATCCAAGTAAATCAGATTTTATTTACAGCTATTTTATTCAAGGATATTTTTTTCAAAAAATCCATAATAAACAATTTTTTCTTTCATTAATAGTTTCTGGGACTATTATAAATAAGTCAGTTATAATAATCCCAGATAGTTTACAGTTTTTCCCGCTCATCATTTGTTCACATCTTCAAACCTGTCACATGGGTTTTAATGGAACTTGAGAAAATTTATTAATTTATTCTGATACCTTTTTTAAAGTTGACATCATTTGGAATGAATGCAACATCATCTTGCATTTCTACACATGGATGTCTTGCTTCCTTTAATCTCATAATACCAGTTCCTTAAAAACAGTGCAAGATACATCAATTGTAAAATGTCTTATTTAGGAATCTACACAGTTATAAAATTACCTGTATCGTGTTCAAAATCACCCTGCCTAATACACTTACATCTGACTATGTGTTATGATGAGCCAAAAACAAAAATTTAGATTTATCATAAAAATTACTGTGTTCTTAGGAAATTTGTCATACTTATCATTAATTAATTACACTTAAGGATGTTTGACAAGATACAATTTTACCAATATTCTGAAGAAAGCCTGCGCCAATGCGAACTATCAGTGACATATTTTTCTTAAATCAGAATGAGATATTAGATAAACAGCGAGTAAGCGAAATTATTTTCTGAATTATTTATAGCATATAAACACTTCAAACTAGCTACAAGTGGTCTGTAAGAATCCATATTTGTATACAACATATACTAACCTTTACTGTACAGTGTTGGTCTCACATATGGTGTAGGAGCATTAGCAGATACGTGTGCAAAGCTAACCATTACATCTAGTTGTGCTGTGATATCATTCAGCAAGAGCATGGGTTCAACATAACCAGCTTTAAATAATCAAAATCAACAGGATTAGTAGCAAGTCATGTTTTGTACAGCAATGTACCAGAAAGTGTTGTGTCAATTTTTAAAAAATGTTCTATCTGCAGAACTTGTGTGGATTTCAAAAAGCTAGCAACTAACTATACTCCTTCCAGTAAATACTTAAAAACAAAAAAGTTTCTTTTCTTTTCTACTATACTCCTAAGTTCCCTAATATGAAAAAAAATCAAACTACACAGAACTTAGTATACCTGAAATGTTGATTATTTCAGACACAAGTACTTTTTGTTGTTCAACATAGTCACTTTTTATTCTCAGATAATCTTCATTAAGTTCACGTAAGTAACTGTTATGGAACCTCACCCCATTATTTTTAGTGTCAATGATCTTGTAAGCCTTGTTGTTCCTTAGCACTTTTTCTTCCTATAAAACAGTTGCTCAATTATGAATAAATGTTTTGCATGTTCTACTTCTAAATCAACAAACTGCAATGAACATAACCACATAGAGGTGTGTGATAGGTAACTAACATTTTGTGCATTTAACAAATATGACAACATACCTGTCAAGTTCAACTTGTAAGTTACCTATCGCACTCCTCTACGTCGTTACGTCCATTGCAGTTTAAATTTGGTCGAATTGGGTAGATCGAGTATTTTTGGATAATTTTCTATTGAGAGCAATGGAGGAAAATAAGCTACAAAGTGGGAGTCTCTCCTTATGATGGGAGACATCAGCCATGTGATATACTGTAAATTTAGTCTAAAAGTGAATCTTACTGTTTCAATGGGAAATATTTCATCTTGTCTTAAGACCTTCATCAGCCTTTCTGAATCGATGTTTATGACATGTAGTATTATAGTGAACTTCAAAACGAATGTTCATTTGATGACATTTCAATTAAGTGAGATGATTAATATGATGTAAATTTAGCCCAAAAGTGAATTTCAGTCTTGTCTCAAGACCATCAATTCAGAAAGGCTGATGAAGGTCTTAAGACAATACGAAATATTCCCATTGAGAAAGTAAGATTCACTTTTAGACTATATTTATACTATATTGTGATGTACTTGCCTACTGTAATTGCCTTTTACATTTGCAAGGTGCCTTTTAGTTTAATTTTATTTACTGGGTAAATTTCTATAAATATGTTTGCAAGCACTATGTTAAAACAATATGTTTTTCACTTCTTCCTAAAGGTGAAATATGCCATTATTCACTTAAACTGATTTATACATACTATAAATCACTCTTGGTTTAGAAAATTTCATCAAAAAATAATACTGGTGATGTCATACCTTCCTTGTCAATCTAAAGAAATACCCCATCTGACTGTTAGATTCCAGCTTCAGCACTTTGTTGGCATCCAAACAAAGATCTCGAGCAACCTGCAACATGAAAGAAATAATTTTATTAGAATATATTGAAAATGTTGTCTTTGCTTTATAGGATAATACATAATACCCAATGTTGTTGAACTATGTAGAAATTCAAAAAAAAATTTTTGGTAACTTTTCAGTACCAACATGGTAAGCCAAAGTGAGAAAAATAAAAAGTAAGACTAGTAATAGACTGCAATAAAAGCTCGAGAAACATAGTTTTGTACTGTGGCAATGTGCAGAAGTTCTCAAAGTAACATTATGTGTTTTGCTGCATTGTGCTGTCACAAATCACATCATGTTGAGTGTAGCTAGCTAATAATTCACCTTGTTCAACTGAGTTTTCATCTTATCTTCAATTTCATCAAGTCTTTCTTTCAATCTTTGAAGAGTTTCATCAAAGTCAGCACGGATCAAATATTCATGATTTTCAACTTGTTCCAAATCTAGAGTGGTCTCAACCATTTCTTGAAATTTTATGAAGTCGAGCAACAGTTCCTAGGACAATAATAACATTTCAAATGTGCTTTGCTAAGTTTATTTATGCAGGAAACACCCTGTCAGTGTCATGTTACTTTAATCTTAGGACAACTACTTTAATCTAAACAAGAGGTTGCAAAAGCAACAAATTATTAAATATAAATAAAAATTATTCTTCATGTTTTAACATGCTTTAGAAAAGTCTGTGCTGCCACTAAAGACATAAAACCTATATTTTTTTTGAAAAATATACCTTTATTGGATTAGAAAATATCTCTTTCATTAATGCGGAATGGTTACCAGCATGCTTGTCTAGTGATTCAGTAAGGTACGGTAACTTTTCCAGCGACTGATGAACTCTGTAACAGTCCTAAACATAAAAATTTCTTTTTTAATTTTAAAAATGTTAATTACTCTTAGTTAGGTGATCTTTGGTCATTCTGTCAGTTATCAATCAACTTAATTTATTAGAAAATAAAAGCCTTCGGCCCATAATACAACATAGTATTATACAATATATGTGAGGTGGTCATACTTAAGATTAATGTAAAATACTCATCCCTTACCCGTAACAAGTGACCTACAAACACACAGTTTTAATAGTATCTTAAAATTACAATTCTTTATAACCTTATCAAAATCAGTTTTGGAATTTAACCCATTAAACCAAGAATATAAATACTGTTGCCTAATATAGTGGTAGCTAGCACAAAAGAATGCTTGATATTCATCCTCTATTAGCAACTTATTTGATGTGTTAATTGCACAAAATGCTCCAGATAACAATGTTTTATCCAAGATCCTTCTCTAGTATTCACTGCGGCGATGTTATTTTAGGACAACCACATTTCTGGATTCACCACATAGCTACATTGTACTAATGAATTAATTTTTAAATGAAAATTAATAACAATGCATTTTTCGCAACACTTATGTAAACCAAATTTTTCTTAAACGGTGCATGTCCTGCTATTGATGATTACCTGCTTTAAAAGTTATCTCTTCTGTCTTTATATTACTAGCGCTCAGTGACAGTAAGGCACTGAATCAAGTATTTAATCATACCTGTAAACTAGCCCGTTTTCTTTGAAACTTCTTCGCTAAGCGTTGAAAATCAGGTATCTTTTTCAATTGGTCTTCTTGCAAAGTTTGCCTCAATTCTGTATCATTAACAAGTGCTTCAACTAGGTTTAGTCTTTCCTCTACAGACAAAACATAACAGAGATACCAAAAACTTTGATCTTTTGGAAAATATCTTGCCGGTGAAACTGTCCAGCAGAAACATTCCCAGCTATAATTTCTGAACAAAACTGCAGTCATCAATCTATGGATTAATTAGTATATATCCAATATGATATAAAACTTCCTAATATTGCATGTACACTCACTGAACCTTGTATTAATAATTATTGAAGCCTTTCATTTACAATTTTTTTGTTCAAATGAAAACCATTACAAAAATTGACTGTAAAAATTAAAATTTCCAAACCACTTTAAGAGATCTTTAAATTATTTACTAACACAAAACTAACCAATTTTATTCTTGTCCATGAGTGGTTGTTTCACCCACTGTGCAAGCACCCTCTGCCCTTGTCCTGTCTTGCACTTGTTCAACAAACCGAGAACGCTTTGGTTCTTATTGCCTCCTACACAATAATAAAGCTACTTTTCATTCAATTTGTAATGTAAGTTCTATTTTCTAACACTTTCAATCGGCACAATTATTTATATTCATTTGAGTAAAATGCACACATGATAGCAATCAGGGCCTGATAGATATCGGTAGGTAATAACAACATGCAAACAATGAGTGGATATAGGATCAACAGGCTTTCTGTCTTGCCACCTATGCCATTGTTGGTAAAGAATGCCCATTTTTCCAAGCAATGATTATCTAAAACTGCACTATTTAAAGGATCAGAATTACTCCAATAAAATAATCATTTCCTCACCTTCACTAGCTGTTGGCAGAAGATTCAATGCTCGCACTGCAGCAGCATCTAGTTTCATGTAGAGACTAAGGTCAAATGTTGAGAGTGTAAATTGATTGAAGCTGCTTTCATCTGACAGGAGCTATAAAAATATTACAGATTTTTACCTGTAAGAGCAACAAAATCATAACAGATGCTACAATAACTCTGACAAATATGAATGTTCACATTAGAAACAATCTTTGATGGTGTCAGTACAAATTTAAATATTCCTTTAAAAAGTTATTAATTTTACAGATGAATACATATGGCATTTAAAAAAATTAAGAACAGTATATGCAGCTAGAACTTTCTGACTGATGTTCAATAAGCTTGAAGACACATCAACTGCCTCCAGTAGCCTATAACTATAACTCCTGCTGAAGAAATGTGAAATCATTCTTCCACATTTTTTATCCCTAAGACAAATAGCTAAATTGTGGTACGGTAGACAGAAATACAAAATGTCTTAGCCAGTTTTTGTAACGCTTGCTTGTAAAGTGGCAGCACAATGAGGCCAGAAAATGAACAGCATACCTCCAAATACTTGATGAGAGCCGAAATAGAAGACATTGCATGACTTTTCTGCAGCTCAGCTAAATAAAGTTGAGAATAAATTTTAATTATATGGCATAATAACAAGCATATTTTTTAGTCATTCTGTACTGTATACAAAAAGAAGCCTACAGTTAATTTTATATAACCTTTTAAAACAAATTATACAAACAAGACTGGTTCCCCTTCAAAAACCTGAAAAAACACTATCCAGGTCATCATGTACTTGATTTTATTAGTCTATGAATCCAACTGGTGTAGGTGAAAAGCTATTCACAATGTGTTACTTTAATTCTGAGTAAACTCTAGACCCATTTCAAAATTTTATTTCACCAGTCTGTATCAGTTATCACCAGAAATAAATATAAAACTCTCAAAGCATCCTTTGGCTTGCGCAACACCCTTATTAAAATCAAACAAAAGTACTGTCATGTTTGCATAAAATCATATATAATGTGCTAGAAAATTAATGATGATATCCTGTTAGTTTGTGTAATCCCTTTTTATTTTCCCTTAGGGTAGTTTTAAGAATGCCTTCTAATTTTAACAATTGTTCAGTGCAAGTATCACAATGCACGTCATGATGGTAATAAAAACAATTTTCAAAAATTGACCCTTTTGCCAAAAATTAGCTGTTTGTGGGTCATCAGATCCCAGGACTTTATTCATGAGTTTGTATAACTACTCTGAACTGATGTGGGAAACTCAATGGACTTCTTAATATATGAGAAGTGTATATTCACTTACGTAATGCTGCAGCATTTGGTTGTTCTTCTTTCTTGGCTTTCAGTAAACGGTTCAAGTCTTGAATGTTATCTTTTGTTACAAAATCACCTTACAAAAAATAACTGGTGAAATATTACAATTTCAAAACATTTTTTTCACAGCTAAGTCTCAGCAAGTGCAATAATAAAGGGACCTATTCGTTTCGACTGGATAGGTTTTGTCCTCGTAAACTGTATAATAAACAATGCATGCATATGTAGTCTAACTAGCCCATATATATTGACTTAGTTCTGTGACAAACTTAGAAACAATTAAAGTACATGATTAAACAATTGAAACCTTTATTGTAGATGCTGGCCTGTATGGTTAAATGCAGCAGGACAATATCAAAATCTCAGAATGCAAGCTTGAGTTATAACTTAAAGTATATTTTACATATTTCATATACTACCTTTCTTTTTCTCTGTAACTAACAAACCACTTCTATCAAGTATTTGACGAAGCTTAGTAACTTCTGGAGTATTTTCTCCACTTGAAACTATGCATTCCTTGGGCCCCAGTTGAATGATCAAAGCCTAAAATTTTAATATGGTTTCAAAGTTAGAGCAGTGATGGGTGTTACTAAATGCTAAAACAGTCAGAAACCATGCCCATATATGCACCTATTGTATGCATACCCCGAGGATGTAAACAACAGCTAGTCAACAGTGTAAACTATTGAGTAGCAATCTTAACGTGGCGAGAACCGTTAACATACTGTAACTTGCAAAAAATATTGATATTTTCTTTTTTTGTGAATTCTGCTTG
>JAOXYB010053868.1:0-11365 GCA_028565635.1 Phoronis ovalis
ATATTCTTTTCTAATGTAAAAAAACAATAATGTTAAAAAAATATCCTACACATTGGATGGGCATTAGACATGACAAACGTCTTGTATTATAATTACGTCCTCATTATTAACAACGATAGTGGCTTAAAACAGTGCTTACTGCTTCTAAATGGTTGCAGTTTATTAAGGATTATTTTTGTTTTTGAGCCCGAATCACTAGGTTTAAATCAACAATGCCAAGTTTTAGACGAATAGCGCATAAATGCAATTTTATTTATAAAATAAAAATAGATTACTCTTATTCTGTTGTCACTGCATAAATCCAATATGGGAAACAAGTGAGATCATGCTAATAGGAATAGCCGTTAGTCAATCTAAAGTTTTTTTTAACATTTGTGGTGCCAACGGTGAATATTATGAAAAAAGCATTTGAAATTATTAGAATAACTGTCCAACAGGGAACAATGTACCCCCAGGGGGCAGTCAATATGAAAGTGGGTACGCATATTCCAACAAAATTTCGCGTGAAATGGTATGTTCTTCGAACTGTCGGCGAGTAACGTGCGTTATGCTTTTAGGGTCTGTTTTTTTGGCAAAATCCCGAAAAGGGATGGTTTTTTGAAAGTGTGACACTTCCATAGGGGTGTTTTTTCCCATAAGTCACTTCCTGAGGGGTGTATTTTTTCAAAAAAAAACATTTCCTTAGGGGTGTATTTTTTGCAGAATTTCACTTCGTTAGGGCCTTTTTTGAAAAGCCATGTTGGAACACGGGTACCCACTTTTATATTGACTGCCCCCTCCCCCGGGAATGTACCATAACCGAGAACACATGGAAGCTACAAAACAGAAATTAGTTAAATTTATATCCTGGATATCATGTAGGAAAAGCAAAGCTCATATTAATTGTTTCAGATTTGATACGAGACTCCCCTCAAGTCTGTACTGAAACAAAGCAATCCCAAAACAACTGCATTGTACAATCGAAATGATTATTTTATAGTAACCGCATTATATTTAGTATATAGAACTTGTGACATATTTTGTTTTAATATGCAGATATTGAGCGACATAGACATTTCTTGAGCACAAAAATGACGTTTCACAGCAACGGTTGCATCATTTGTGACCTCATGCCATATAACACAACTACATATACTGTTTGCAACTTTTTTGGCATTTTAATGATTTTTCTGCTCATACGTGTAATAAATAATAATAGATAATGCAATAATAACATCTTGAGCGGAGGTTTGCTAGTACAGTGAAAATAGACCAAATAGCAAACTAGACTATAAATGCTTCGGAGTACTAGTGCAAGAAATTTGCAAACATGTCACGCATTTCTGTTAGTTTTTACATTTACGAAATAAAACCCATATAACAGGTGTTTTTACCATTCTTGTATGTTCTGTTTTAATCTTTCTGAGTAATAACTAATTTGCGTAGAAATAAATGTATGTCTCACATTTCCGTCAGTTTATACATTCACAAAGTAAAATCCGGATGATAGGTGTTTTTATTATTTTTTCCTCAAAGCAAAATCTCGTATTTTATTGCAATAAAACTATTTTTGAATCAATAATTTAGAAAACAATCTCCAGTTTTAATCTTTCTGAGTAATAAGTAATCTGCGTACAAATGTGTCTTTGTTATTTATTACACTTCGTTGACACAGTGATCGTTTAATATGGGGTCTTTTTCCAAGATGTTCTGAACTCGTAAGGACTGTCTTGTATGTCACTTTTTTTGAAATCGTAAATTTACTTAACCCAGACTTCATTTTCAACTGAGAATCGTCGCATATACGTCTCTGATAATTTCTGAATCGTATATTT
Organism: Phoronis ovalis; assembly: GCA_028565635.1. Taxonomy (NCBI): domain Eukaryota; kingdom Metazoa; phylum Phoronida; family Phoronidae; genus Phoronis; species Phoronis ovalis. The sequence goes on from JAOXYB010053868.1 coordinate 1,815, forward strand.
ACTTCATCGGAGCACGAACTCGGATTTTTGAAAAAAAATATTTTTGCTCTCATATGACGGCCTCTTTACGTCCAACTCGTATGTATTTGTACAAAAATGAGGCAAATTAAGAAACAAGCTGTACTAAAAGTAAGAAGCAAAGTCAACGAGTTATGAACTCAGCAATTTTGAACCTCCAAAACAAACAGAAAAGAGAACAATCTGTATAACGTATCTTGCACACATGGCACTGTTGACACCGGAGTTCGTCGCTTGCAACATTGATTTTTTTTGTACCATGCAATTATTTTATAGTCAATTTTTAAAGGTAATTTGATGCTCAAAATGCAGGAAATAACACTTTAAAAAAAAAGATTTTAAGGTTTTTAAGCGGGCTCCAGACCCACGCCGAATACAGAATATGGAACATCCCTTCCGTCAGATGCGTCGCCTAAAAGCAATAACAGTCAAATGAAAATACCCAGCGTTCGGTAATTCAAATCTTTTACGGCTCAAACTTTAAATCGACATTTGTTCATTTTAAATTAATAAACAAGAAGTTCGGTAACATATATTTTTTTTAATTTATTGGATAGATTTTTTAAAAGGAGCTTTAAAAGATAGATGAGTTTGAAAAAAATCTAATTTCTCATGTAACTACAGCTGCGATTTTAGCCCTGTTTCCCATTGAAAGCAATGTAAAATGATCTAAAATAATGGTTCAAAAATTTCAAAAAGTAAGTCGGTAACCTATTTTCTTTCTACAGTCATTTTAGTTTGTCATTGACTACATTTAAGAACAGTATGAAACAAAATCTAATTTCTTTTTACAACTGTGATGCTTAGCCTTAAAATGGTTATAGTGTCGCTTTAGCCGACATCAAAATATATTTCGTTAATGTTCTGATTAAAAAATAGAGTTTTGTTGCAAAAAGTTTGTTGTTTTATATACTTCATTTAAGTTAAGTTAAGACATTCTATATGCACTTGTTTCTGAATATGTTGCTGATATCTTATTAATTAAAGATTGCAGTTTAGAACTGTAGGAGTCATGTAACAATGTATTATTATAAACAAAGTGTACACACAATAAGTTGTGAAACTGTAATAGTAAAATAAATTAAAAATCATCGTTCTCCACAAAAAGTCAGTCATTCGATGTTCAAAATCTAGTATTAATATATATGTTCTAAGTTATATTCTAGTCACTAAAGAAACACTAATGAAATTTTTGTATGAGCCCCAAGCATACTTTATAATTTACATCTGAAACCTGCATGTGTAAATAAATATTTGTGCTATAATATACAATATATACATTCATTCCACTTAATGGCTATATAGTACTTGGAATATTATTTAAATTAAATATTGATATTTTTTGCTGGTTATCTTTCTAGAGAGTGTTACATGTACATAATTAGAATTCCAGTACATATAGAAAATCTCGATCAAAATGAAATTGATAATATTTGCAGCGTTTTCACATTTATTTACTATACAACTCACTTTAATTACCTGTATGCCATGAGCACAAAAACTCCAACACAAGTTACAGTAATTGACTGAATCAAACTTTCATTTGATTTTTATAGAATATTGCAGTGTCCATTAGAACGGGGGATCAACTTTATTAAAGAAAGCTAAATATCTCATTAAAAGATGGCTTGATGAATGCGAAAAGTACAACTAGGACAACTCAATGAATTGAAAAATGTGGCAACTAGCAATTGGCGGAGTTTATGTGTCCTAGTCTGTACCAGAATCGGCGAGTTCAGATACAAGCCTGTTCAGCTATGATGTAGCAAATTCGCAGAAAAATTTAACAAAATCATGACTTTTCAAATAAATACATTATATATCACATATTGCTCGAGTAACTACTAATAAAAGGAAGATTTCACACATTAATTAGTAGGAATATATAGCTGTTATGTACCTTATGGATATCTAATGAGATTTACAGGATTTTTACAATAATGGAAGATTAAAAGCTTTCAAACTATGTGAAAATATTTTTGTTGATAATTCCTTGTACTGTTCCCCACTTAGTAATATCAACATAATTCTATAATGAAAAATAATTATGTATAGTCTATAGTACAAGAAATAAGGGGTGCTCCATTCAATCAGTTATGCAATTTTCAAAGAGAGAGTGGACTAGGAATCCCCCAATTTAGCTTTCAAATGCGCAAAGTTAACTTGGATGTCAGGCTGGAAAAGTGCTCTTTTTCCAGCAGTATCTTTTGTAACAGGCTAGCTTATATGTTATTAAAAAAAGTGCTTTTCGTGAAGGCTTTATACTTTGAATTTATTAAGCAAAAGATAAAGAACACTGATACTATATATTTTTCATATTATAGTTTTGTGTGAAGTTTGAATCTGTGGAGATAATTGATCGATTCTGGGTACTTAAGAGCATTAATTAAGGAAAGAGTATATTGCAGTTATTGTATTCAGTTCCTCTATGACAGACATTTCATGTTCATATATGTGTGATGACTAATTATTTTGCAATCGATGTCACCTACCTGTCAATATCTGACAGATACATTTGTGTGGTAAATACATTTTGTGACAGATTTCAAAATTTCGTTCAATTAAACATTGTCAAGTAGACATTTTTAAATTGTCCATATTTTAATAAACTGACTGCAAAATTTTGTATTTTGAAAAATAACCACATCACCAACATTTTAAACATCATCTTGAAAAGGGATTATTAAATAATTGCTTATATTAATATGTATCTGCAGACTTTAAGGTCAGCCTTAAAATGTTCAATTATATATGAACTGTAAAATAACCTCAGTTATGCAAATTTATTGGCATCAAGCCCCAATTGTAATATATTGTATTGCCGTATATCAATTTCAAAAACCATTCCCAGTTGCAAGTATATGCCAATATTGAAAAATTACTATTTCAGCTCCAGTTTAAAATTAGCATTACACACAAACATGTCAGTTATTTCTCTACCACTGTAATTAGCTACACAAATTCAAAATCTCAGATTGTGAGATGAAACTCTGGTCCAAGTCCCCTTCTGACAGGTATATACCTTTTTTCCAAAACATAAGGGATTATTTACCAAAAACCCAGTAATATCTAGAATGTATTGTAAATAGATTTATATATCTTTGTAGAGCGACGCTGAAGAGCACGCTGGTGTTCATGTTAGGTCTACTGCTTATGACGTTGTTGATAACAAGTCTTTATATTTCAATGATGGCAAACGGAAAGTTGGTAAGTATTGAAATTATAGTCACTTCAAATATTGCTCAATTCTAATAGACAATCAAAACATCCAAGCAATATGAAATAGTATATATTCATGAATATTGTAAAGTATCATTTGATCTGATATTATCTATTAAACATTGTTATTTTCTCATTTTCAGACTTTGTCATTGTGTATGAAGAAGAGACAGAAAAGAGTCGTCGTTCCAGTACAGAAAATTTGGATAATGGAAATACCAAGAAACCAACAAGTTCCCTTACAGAAGAGGAAAGACACGAGAAATGGAGAGCAAAATTTTTGACCAATCTGAAGTTGGCTGGTCTTGAATCAGAAGAGGTATCTTGCACTTTCAATATATTTAAGATAGTTTTACATTTATCATATTTTTCATTAAGATTGCTGCTATGGTGGCAGTTTTTGTAGGTATAAGAAATACTTAATTGTTGCAAATTAAAGAAAAACATAAATAATAATGTATATTCTTAGGGATGAGGCTAAAAGTTATGGAAAGAAATATGTTTCCCAATTTCATGACTTGTGAGATGAACATTTACCACAATTTCAAAGAGAGTATTATTAAACTTGCTAAAATCCTGTAGTCTGATTTAGTGTGGATGCTCTTTCAGGACATTGTACAAAGTGATAAGAAAATGATTTACTACATCAAATTATATGCTCCCTGGGAAGTGCTGTGTGCACACGCAGAGGATATGTGCTTGCGAGCACCATTACAGGTAACTATGCTCATAGAAACGAATCATTGTAGGTTTGAAATTTTATTGTAACTTACGACAAAATAAGATTGCAGTATTTATGTGTTACAAAAAATTATAACTACATTTATTTTCAATTTCAATCTAATTGTGTCAGTAAAAATTTTCTTTGTTAAATTTTATATTCTTAGCCTGTTGGACATGAATTGTGGGATAGCATAGCTTTAAATCAAGTTACATCTGCAAACGACATAGTATGATAATTGTTGTTTTTCAGGATTTATTGTAGCTAATTCCTTTAACAAACAGACATTAGAATAAATAGCATTTAATTCAAAAAATGTACTATTTGAGATCATATTGAAATTACAACAGCTTAATTGCATGCGAGTAGTATTAGTGTTATGTCACAGGCCAAATCCAACCCACAATCCTGCATTTTGTGAATGAACAACCACATACCTTTCTACATTCGTGTGATTCATTCATTATACACAGAACTGGTAGTTTGGTTGGGGAGACAACGTACCAGCTCGATATGCTGCGTGGAAATAGCCTATTAGAAAAGCATTGTACATGCAATTGATGTACGAATAGTGGATGGTTCCCCAAATAATTAGTTTTATATGTGAACTACTTAATGACCACTTTTCTCTAACTGTACCCTTAGGCACATCCAAACCCCAGCTCAAACTGGTCTGATAAAGCTTTGAAAAAGGTGCATATACCAAATATGATGACAGATGATGTGCCAAACACACCACCTGATTACTACACATGCACCTTTAAAAGATCAAAACTATCCAGGTAATCTTTACTTGGAAAACACTCATAGTAACTGTAATTATCTGTGTGAAGTATGTGCTAAAGAAAGACGACTCAGCCTTGTTGTCATGTCGTTAATAGTACTTTGTTTTTTTTTTATAACGTGGGCAACTATTACATGTGGATATTATCAGAATCTTATGGCACTCCAACATACTTTGACATATTGCTATTTTTTTACAATCTGTAATTTATTAAATATTTCAGAATGGAAAAAATCTGTTCTGTTTCATATTAATTTATCAAACTAAGCTAATAAAAGCCCCGAGACAGAATCAAAAGTTCTCTGTATTATTTTGAATTCAAGTGACTAAACTTCACTTTCATGTATTTTAAATATTAATAGTGTAGCAAACCAAGGCATTATATACTTGAGTGGATGTGTTCATCATATTTTTTCTGTTTTTAGGTTTCTGGGGAGTGATGATCGTGATCGATATTTCACTTCAACTCAGAGAAGTCAAGTGGTATGGGAAATTTTAAGTTCCACCACTTATGGGAAAAGAAAGAGGGCAGAAATTGGAATGGATCGTTTGATCGAAGAGGAAGTATACACCGCCGCTTTTCCACTGCATGATGTGAGATCATGTTCTTATATTTTAGTATAATTCTATAGTTCAATTCAATTTTTATTAGCATTTGTTATTCTAAATATGTGAATGTGAACCTCTTGTGAATCCTTCTTGCAATTAATAGGCTTTCTTGTTATTTTTTTGTAGTTATGTGTGACAAACCATGAAAAATAAAATTCCAGTCTGGTGTAGTGTGGTGTGGTGTGATCTGTTTGCCATACACTCTTAAGCTTAGAATAAAGTTTTTCAGAAATTTATCAAAACTGAATCAAACTTTTCAGTCTTGTCACTAGTGTCATCTTGTCATCAGTACTTGTAATTCGATCATTGAGCTATAAAATGATTCAGTTTTGGATAAACATACAAACTAATACTTTACACTAAATTGATATCATGACATCAAATGAACAAACAAGTCTGTGGTATTAATTTAAGTTGTTTATTGGTATACTGACAAACGCATTAAATAATTTTAGGGACCTTATCAGAAACCGAAACAGTACGTATCTGAAGAAAGTTTGAATCCACGACAGATATTACATGGGTACTGGGCACGCTGGGGAAAATGGTACAAGTATCAACCTTTGGATCATATAAGAGAATATTTTGGTGAAAAGATTGGAATATATTTTGCATGGCTAGGTATGAATGCAACTTTCTGTTTAAATGTTATTTAGTATTTTTTTTAAAAGGATGCTATTACGTTTAGAGTTTCCAGTGTCGTCTTCAAGGGGAGTATTGTGAGACAATGTGAGATTTAAGGGGTTACCTTTATTAGCATTCATTACATTGAAATATATCCGAAATTTCAAAAATCATTTAATTTGCTTGCTGGTGAAATGTCATCTACAGTTTCCAAGTTTATAGAAGCCTTTTTTATGAAGAATATTTTGTCAAGTTATGTATTTTGCGGTAAAATAAATACAAGTCAGTGCATTAAATATACCATTTTACATTGTATATGTGTGTATGCTAATTATAGCCAATGTAACCCCCTAGTGGTGAATGAGAAACTGCAATTAGACAGTGTCCTAATGCAAATGTATTGTTTGATAATTAGCAACTGCTCAGTTAAAAGAGATTGATAAATTATTGTTGGTGATTATAGTTACAAAGGTGTATAAGGGCTGCTTTAAAATCATTGTAAAACTGCTCAGTTGTCTCCGTTCAGTTTAATTTAGTGAGTAAATTGCAGAATTGTGTAGTAATTACTTAAATTTATTATATTATCTTTTATGTGCAGGTTTTTATACTGCTTGGTTATTGCCAGCGTCTGTTGTTGGAGTTCTCGTGTTCATTTATGGCGTGGCAACTATGTTTTCAAATGTACCAGCGTAAGTAGACAAATTATGAGTGCGCATTCTTTTCTTTTGCTTGTTTCAAGTTTTGTGTTTAAAGCTAGAGTAAATGATAGTGCATCCAATGTCAAAACTTTCATAAAATTACTACAAATCGTAGTAACTAAAGATTGGAGGCATGTTTCCATTAAATCATATATTGCTGGGTGAATTTTATATTTGTCAATTATTGTTAGATATAAACTTCTCAAAAAAATATTCTATATTTTTCAATGTTGAAATTTAACATTTTAACAACAATTACTTGCATAACACCTTGTAGTAGATTGATAAAATGGAGCTTGCAAACATGCTAATTTTCAATGATCATGTGTGATTTTTACAAATACACATGATATCACTCCTTGCAATTGCAAGATTGTGATAACTGTTAATATATTTGTAGCAATGAAATTTGTGCTGATACTAATGGAACGTTTAAGATGTGCCCTCGTTGTGATGAAAATGTGGGTTGTAAATACTGGAATTTATCTGATGTTTGCATTTATGTTAGAATCAGTTACTTATTTGATCACCCGGGCACAGTATTCTACGCCATCTTTATGGCTTTTTGGGGTAAGTACCATTACACATTTCTAACCAGGAGTTAACTTTTTATAGTCACATACTGAATTCTTTTAATGTGTAACTAGTTTAATTGTCATAAAATGTATATATAAAGATAATTTACTTCTTGCATGATTATAGCTCATCTGCCTTTTACCCACTCTAGCTCCTGGGGAATTGCAATCAATACAGATGGTAGTGCCTAACATATTTGTCATTCTCCTTACAACGGTTGCTCCAATTATGCCTAACTAAACGAAAAAAGAAGTTTAACATACTTTATGTTTACTAAAGTCTGACAAAAATTATGTGTACATAGGCTTAGATCACCATCGGCTGTACTTAATGTAGATTTAATTTGTGTTGTGTGATAAAATATGTTGTATCTGAGTAAACACAGTCATTATACATATCGTTATACAAAAGAGGAAGCTTGTGAGCCATGATTTAGATTTCCAGTTTGATATATGTTGTAAAAAAAAGTTAACAAATACATGTCTGTTTTTTGTTTGCTCTTACAGCTGTCACCTTCTTAGAATATTGGAAAAGAAAGAATGCAAGTCTTTCTCACCACTGGGATTGTATGGATTTTGAAGAGGAAGAGGTGTGTAATATTATAACAATCATGATTACTGTATATGTTATTATAACTGTTGCACATACTATAAAATATAGATGTTTCCACCCCATAATGTTATTCATAGATAGCAGATGGAGAAAAAGAGGGTAACTCATATGATAATATCCTGAGGGATACTGTCAATCAAGTTCTGTTTACCATTCATTCAAATATATTTAGCCCAATTGCACCCAATCCCAAAGTAAATTACAAAGAAACATGCAACATTATTATTAGTCTGATCGTATCTTGTACTTACCTTAAGTTTCCTTTCAATTTTTTTTTGTTGTATTTTAGGAACGACCTAGGCCAGAGTTCTGTGCTTTAGCTCCAACATTTGAGAAAAATCCTATCACAGGCATTAAAGAACCTCATTTTCCAGAGAGAGACAGATTACCCAGAATTCTGTCTGGCATGGCAGCAATTATTATTATGGTGGGTTGTGTTAATGTACATGTATATAGTAAAAAAAAGTAACTTACTTAGCAATCTGTTGTTAAGGTGACAAAAAATTTAAATTCATGAACCACCATTATTGGCTTAGATAAGCAAACTATCAGAAATTGTATATCAGTGTACTGCCGATGGCAGATGACCATATTGGGCTTTCATTCTCAAAGCTATCTGATCACATGCATCTGTTAGAACAAGTTAATTCTTGGATGCAGCCTTTTTTGTAATACAATTTGAGATCTGCTTACTATGATTCAAGCATTATTACAACAATGTATTCGATATTTTCTAGTAAATATATTAATGTTTAGAAATGTGCTAAGTTGTTCTTTTGCTTTTCAGTTAATTTTAGTTCTAATTTTTATTGTGGCTGTCATCCTGTACCGTGTTCTCATTGCTATTCCACTGTTTCAAAACAAGTTCTTCCGGCCTCAAGCGGAATTGATTGCAAGTTTAACATCTGCATGTGTTAATCTTGTACTAATTATGGTGCTGGGAAGAGTTTATGAGAAGTTAGCTTATAAACTGACGCAATGGGGTGAGTAAATGCTTTTCATTGTGTATACAATCATGTAATATTTTATTTAAAATCTTCAAAAGCGTTTTTGAGAAACATATCTCTTGTCTATGACAGCATTTTCATCCCTCTACAGAGTGTCTTCAAGAAAGCGCGAAACTCTTGTGCAAAATGCAATTTAAAAGCATACCTATAGTACTTCTAATCCCTAACAGAAGGCTTAGAAATGTTGCAATTTAAAAAGTAATATTCATCATAGTACCAGATTGTATATGTATTATTATATTTAATAATGAATAAACGGATTTGCTGTGTGCAAACAATAGGCTGCCTTTAATTTAGTGAAAATTTCTTGTTTTCAATGTAGTTATGTCTTGTGTATTACAGAAATGCATCGAACGCAAACTGAATTTGAAGACCAGCTGGTTTTTAAAGTGTTTATCTTTCAATTTGTCAACTTTTACTCTTCCATATTTTACATTGGGTTTTTTAAGGGAAAGTAAGTTGTTTGCTTTGGTTATGAAATAATGTTAATAATTTTCATTGACAATGTTTTTATGCCCATCCACCATAGTGGAATGGGCATATTGTCGTAGTGTAGGCGTCGTCGTCGTATGTAACACTTTCTTTGTCTCGCGATAACAGCTTCAGTTTTACCCGATCGCTTTCATATTCGGCACAGGGTAAATACAGGTCAAAGTGCAGGTCGCTTATACTTTTGACCTCGA
>JAOXYB010053901.1:0-11363 GCA_028565635.1 Phoronis ovalis
CATTTTGAATCCAATCCCAAATGAACAAACATTCGTATCTTGTATTCATTATATAAATATCAAACTTAGTTCAGTCACCAAAGTGATTTCCTGTTGTTAATGTTGTAGCCGTTGCTCTTGCAGCTGTGCAGGAAGAACGCCAGCGGGCACGAGAGAAGGGCGAAAGTGAGGTGGAGAGTACCAGTTCAGCCAATGCTGAGATGCCAGTAGAAAAGATCCTGGAAGCTGAAATGGCAGTGGAACCTTCCACAGATACATACATTGACACACAGGTGAGCTGCTGTTGTTTGAATATTACCCTCTTTAGTATGTTTTTCAAATGTTATCTATGTGATTTTGTCAGAAAATATAAAATTTGAGAGCTAGTGTGGCATCCAGTTTTTCTCCAAAAAATCTCTTCACTCATAAAATTTAATTAACATTTTCCAGATTTAAGGAGAAACTTCAAAGACTAATTATTTTACAACTGAATACAATTTATAAATATACTATTTGTACTACCGGCTATGAAGCTGGGGTTTACCCTGTAACTGCTGTCCAGTCTCCATCAAAGTCAATGTTAGCGTGATATCTAAAGAAGGGAAAGTGATATGCATTTGAAAAAAGGATCATGTATCACTCATAAAGCCAACTGTGCCTATTGATTTTTGGGTTATTCAGTACTAATATGGCCAACTGACCCTCTTGTTTATTTTGAGATGAGCTGTTTTTGTCCATGTCTGGGAAATCGGATAGATAGAGAGACTGTTTCAAGTTGCAAGGTAAACACATGTCTTGTTTGATTTTGACCTGGATCCGGTGGCCATGCTTATTCCAAGATGAGCTGTTTTTGTCTAAGATAGCTTGAAAGCTGTCTCCTATGTACAACTTTCTCAGGGGTAGCATTCGTTCACTGTTTGGAGATATTGAATATCCATGAACATAGTAATGTTGTAGGACTAAAATTTTCTTTTGTTACGGCTGAAGTAGGTCTTCCCTAAAGCAGTAATAACAGTAAATAATACGTGAAGCCAAAGATATGAATGAAATTTTAATATCCTACTTGCATACTTATTAAAATTGTATATATTTACAGAAAGATGCAGTGACAAACATTTGCCAAGCTGCAGACAAGCAATTGTTCACCTTAGTTGAATGGGCCAAGCGGGTACCACACTTTACAGAGCTGCCATTGGATGACCAAGTAATATTACTCAGAGCAGGTATGTAACTGCTGTACAGTGCAATTCTGTCTTCTCAGTTTACATATTACCTCGCAAAGCAAATCACATATGTTTGCTGTACAAACATTTTTTGTAACCTATTGTTAACTGAATATCTGGTTTGGATTGTTATTCTGTATTTATCTCAAATTACCTTGTGTAATATTGAATGAAAAACCCACCGCAGATAAGGCCATTGTTTCTCAGTACCTATTCCACATAATGTGATATACATAATAATCTTGTTTGTTTTAACTTAAGGCTGGAATGAGTTGTTAATTGCCGCTTTCTCCCATCGATCCATGGCAGTGAAAGATGGCATTTTACTAGCTACGGGTCTACATGTTCATCGTAGCAGTGCTCATCAAGCTGGTGTCGGTACTATCTTTGACAGGGTATTGACGGAATTAGTAGCTAAGATGAAAGAAATGAAGATGGATAAAACAGAACTTGGTTGCCTGAGGGCCATTGTGCTTTTTAATCCAGGTGCGTGCTGCAGCTTGTTGGTTGAAGTTACTGGCTATGGGTACTTCGTTTGCTTTAGTTGTGTATCTGGCACGGTACTCTTAATCTTAACACAGTCCAAAAGAAATCTTTCTGAAGAACCTATTACTTTTTCAAATAAAATAACTATTGCTGTCTTTGAATTCATACTTGCCTGAATGTCACCATCAGTAACCACTTGCTACAAATCCTTTTATTATTTTTCAGACGCAAAGAATTTGTCAGCTGTGACTGAAGTGGAGCAGTTACGAGAGAAAGTTTATGCTTCCCTGGAAGAATTCACAAAAACACGATACCCAGAGGAACCTGGTCGGTTTGCTAAGCTTCTACTCCGTCTGCCAGCACTTAGAAGCATTGGTTTGAAGTGTCTGGAACATTTGTTCTTCTTCAAATTGATCGGTGATACACCTATTGATACTTTCTTGATGGAAATGTTAGAGTCGCCTAGTCCCGTCACTTAAACTTAGAACATTGTATAACAGTATTATAGCTTGCTGGAGTTGTAAAATTTGAACAATTCAAAGGACTTATAATTAACAGTCTGTGCTGTTACTTCATGTGTTTTTAATTTAAAAGTTGCATTTAATGAACTAAACAGAAAGAGTTTCTTCAGTACTTACAAACTACAGCCAAGCTTTGTTTGGTTTCGATTGATGTAATCGGAAAGAAGCAGTAAAACTGCTACAATATAATTATAATCATAATTGCGACAGCAAGCACGATCAGATGATTTTGGCTCATATTTTGTGTTCATTGCACAGCACTCTGAGATTTCCGAGTCACTATGACTTGTCATCTATGTTATTTACATTGTTGTTTTGTATAGACATTGTTTTGAGGATGTAAACGTATGCTTACATAAGCAGGTTATTATCAGACACGTTTTTAGAACAACCGTAGGTATTGAACTTTGTCAAGATCAATACTTTGCTTTGCATAGAAAATTAAATCTTGACCTTGTTAAATGACAAGAATGTAGAAGCTTTGTTTAATCGCATAACAGATATAATTTTGCAAGCATATGCAACCATATTCAGGTCAAGGATGGTTTTTGGTTATCTTTCGCTACAAATAAAATTGTCACTAATATTCCCAAAGAAGGAAACGATTAAAATTTGTGTAGTGTGGGATATTTCTTAGATAGAGTGCTGATTAAAACTTAAAATGAGCGATCAGCATTTTATTTTGATTATGGGAATATCAAATTTGATTACACATTCTTTAGGAAAGGTTCAGCAATTTTCCGCCTACTTCTGTTTTGTATAGTGAGCACAGTGCTTTCCATAACTATCTTGAGGTATATATATATATATATATATATATATATATATATGTAGAATTAATAGGTTGTACAACAGAAGCTTATCCTATTACAGGTGTATAGATCTTCCCCTGATCTTCAAACAAGAGAAAGTGAGTGATATAGCACCGCTCTGATATAACTTGTTAGTAACTCTGGAGTATTGTTAGTAACTATTTGTAAAGGTGATTGTCACTCACTGCAGTAGTAGAAAGTTTCATTTCATTGGCTTGTGATTCCCTTACTTTTAGGTCAGTTTATATTATTAATCTTGGGTGCCATTCGTTTATTTTTGTATCAAGAATTAAATTTATTAGAACTTAAATTGAATAATGACTTCTTGGATTGAAGTTATGGTAGTCTTGCAGTGTATGACGCCAAACTTGTTGGGCACATTTATACCAAAACTTTTTGTGAAAATACATTATAGGTACTTGCTTATAGTTGCTGGGTATTTTATTGTATATGGGTGCTATCACATGAAATATATATCCAGCGTTAGCGTACTACCAAAGGAACAAAATGGTTTCATAGTAGACCAGAAATTAATGTAACAAAGAGTTATATGGAAGAATAACATGATTATGAATGAAAAAAATAACATCATGGATTTTACAAGTGAAAAAATAGGTAATGTGCCTATTTTTGCTTTTAATAATTTTAAATGAATATTCTGGTTAAAGAACATAACACGAAACATGGAAAATGCTAGTAGTGAAGGGACGGTAATTATTAGTACACCTGCAAAGGGCGGAATACTGCTTACACAAAGAGTTTGTATTGGCAGTTTTCATAGTGTTTTGGATGTTTCCATGGTAACTTGTTAATTTGTTTGGATTTCATCCTGTTGAATATTCTGTTGTTTCTTAGTTGTGCTTATTGTATATATCTACATGGACCTTTCATTGGAGATAATTATAATATATTTTAATGCGAATATCATCTTTGTTTCTATCAACTAAACACACAGTGCGAAAGTCTAATAAAATTGCAAAGGTCAAACAAGGACAGTGATTCTAAAATAATTCTGGGAAAGAGTAGGTATGCCATGTAACAATAAATAAGGAATTACGCAGTACAGGGTGTAACATTCTAAAGTAGACAAGTTCAAAATGTATGTTATTTCTGTGCCTAGTAAAAGTTTATAAAGTAAGTATACAGGAGGGGGGTACCCCCTAAGGTACAGTGCTCGTACTTAACAATCGGCAATGCTCGGACTTATAAACAAGAAAAATTAACAGCCAAAAAAAATTAGGAAAACAAAGCAAAAAGACAATGCTCTCACTTAACAGACCAAGCCAATGCTCGCAATAGCCCTCATACAGGTGTACATTCCATAAAGAATGTTTAATAAAGAAATAAACTAGATTAGCATTTGGTAAACGCAGACCTCCGCCATGTGAATATTCTGTATAGTAAGTGACCTGGTCGGGTCTTCATATAAATTCCCGTCCATACCTATTTTGAGATAAAGAAACTGAAAAACGGGTGAATATGGCACATAACCTTCGCGTCACCACTTGGTGGTGGAGATAATAACAAAATGACAAATTTTATAATTTAAAATAATTTGACGTAATTCCGTGTAACATGTGCTTGTTACTTTTCTACTCGTTTTTTGCAAATATGTATCCACAGGGTATATGTTTTCAATAATAATTAATTTTAAATAGTGCATTTCTTGAAATTTTTTCCGTTGGTATCACCTAGGATATATAAAACTCTAAGAGTAGCAACCACCATGGGGTGCACAGCATTTTTTTACCATGGGATGCATGTACTGAAAGAGCTTTATACAGGTAAATAAAAATTTCTCTATTAGGTTTTTAATTTTTTTTCGTCAAAGAATGTGGACATCAAGTCATATTCAATGGTATTTTTTCCCGTATTTTTTTAAATCAACTTCACAAATTAATGATTTTAAAATAGTAAACCTTTCCTGGGACTACAATTGTAGTTTTTGTTGCTGCAGTGGCGACACCTGCCGTACGCAGTGCACAATATTTCAAGATGGCTGCGTCCTAAACAAAGTTGTCATGAGCTCAGCCGCTCAACTATTAAGGTAAGTTACTTACCCTAATAAAAAAATTCAATGTAATCTGTTCATAGCACATAAAGTAGATTATTTAAAGTCCCGAACAAAATACTACTTGCATTATTTGCAATTCGAGAATTTCTTGACGCTGACCTCAAAAGCTCTGTTGATTTTGTATTCGACATTTGATTTGTAGAGCCAGTAGGCAGTACGTATAATTTACCTTAACAAAAATAAGTTTAAAGACTATTAATGAGAGCCCCATTCAATATTCCATTAGCATTAAGAAGTCAGAAGTGGCGAATTATAATATCTTTAATATATCTTTTACTTTTCAGGCACACCGAAGAACTAAAATCAACTGTAGCAGGTAATAAATTAGTTCCGATTTCGTGACTTCGCGCTACGCATCAGACAATTTCTGACGGGCGATGCTTGCCGAACGTCACAAATCCTTGTACAGCAAATCACAGTCAAAGTGACGAAATGTCAGAAAAGTGTATAATCTTTACCATACGTCGAGTTAAAATAGACTCCTGATATTGTACGCCTATCTATAACTTTTACCTGATTTCGTGAGTTCCGGCTACACCTCAGATAACTTCTGACCGGTGAGGCTTGCCGAACGTCGCGAATCCTTGTATAGGAAATCATAGTGAAGGTGACCAACCCTCCAAAAATGTTTAATCGTTATCATCTGAGTTCAAATATTATATACTCTTGATACTTTAGTCTATGTCTATCAAAATTCGACTTTGATTACTCCAAAAGTGATTTGGAAGTTCCGTGCCAGAAGCTAACTCTCTCAACGAAATTTTTATCCACCATGACTATCTTTCATACACACATAAAAAGCGCCACCTGCGTATGGGTCACTTTCTGTATAAATTGCTATCAAAGAGTCTAGGACTAATCTAGGATATATAAAACTCTAAGGATTGACAAGAATTGCACCGTAACATAGTGATGCTCGTAGTGACAACCCAAATAGTGTCATACCTGTTTATGCAAAAAAACTGAAGCATGTAGCACACATTACATGTTATAACCATTCAGTCTGGTCAGACCATGAAACATATGGCAGGCCGAAGGCTACCATAATTAGTGTCAGATATCCACTACTAGCCCAAACTGTTACTAGTATACTTATTACTTAAGGTTGACATTTTTCGTTTTTCATTAAGTATTATGCTTACAGGATTGTATTTTTACTGACTTCATTTTTGTGCTTCTAGTGTAGAGATATATTTGCCAGGTTTACTTTATTTTGCAGATCCATCTATTGGACAAACAGAGGCATGGGTTGCCAGGCAACAACTTCAGGATCTCTACCAACGCCTCCTGCTAGTTGACTTAGAATATGCCTTGGACAAAAAAGTGGAACAGGATCTGTAAGTTGAATAGTTATGTGACCCTATTGTCTTACAATTACAATATGGAAAAATATGCTTTACGACTAACAGATAATATTAAAAATAAAGTAGACGGTTCTGTCCACGGGAGCAAGTACTCCAATTCGACTTTGTCCAACTTTCATGATGAAATAAAGACACTTGCAACTCAGATATTCTTGTATTCTGCATTCTGTGCATACCATGGACATTAGATACACAGATTTAACTTAAAGGCACCTGTTCTATGTTGTGTTATTTATAAAGTCGGACCAAGCTTTTTCCGCTAAGAGGCATCAATGGATTTCCTGAGTTAGACAATTAGGTTGTAGAAATGTTAACGGTGCCATTTTTCGATCAAGAATAGGTTATAACGCTATAGGGACTTTTCCAACGATTTCAGCTTCGTGATAATGATATGAACACTTGGGTAAATCAATTTATATTTTTAAAAAAACACTAATTCTTCCAATAAATAAGAAAAGTGAAGTTATTTTCGTATAGACATAGACAGGTTCAAAATAGAATAAGTATCTTTAAACAGTTGGTCAATGTCTTCAACACAATTTGGCTTGTTCGGTATTATGGTGTATTGTTCATAGCTTTCTGTTTCAGCTGGAATCATGCCTTTAAGAACCAGATTAATACCATGCAACAGCAAATCAAAGAGAAAATAGTAAGAACAGAACTGCGTATTTACTTATTGTAAAGGCGATTTCTGATAAGGTTTCTAACTTTGACACTTTTTGTTTTTGATTAAAGGATATTTCTGTTTGATTAAAGGATTTGTGTATTCCCATTCTGGAATTTCTTTTTGATGTGTTGAAGCAGTAGCTTTCTTGCTTCCAGAAATGATGTTTGTAATAATTGTTTTCAGCAGAAATCTCTTTTTTTTATTAATTTAAAGTTTACTAACGGAAAACAGTCCGATTACCAATCAATTTTCTGAGCAAAATACCAAACAATATTTTTTTTTAATCTTATCCATTCCCTGTGCAGTAAATGACGATGCTTTAGTCTGATTTATAAAAACACATTAGAGATTTATAAAAACTATTCTGAACCATATAATGCAAAGTTCGCTGCTGTTACACTATTCTATAACCATATAACTACAGATTAGTAAAGGTTTACTATTTTCTTTGTAACTTTTAAATGGGTTCTTGAATTTACATGAAATTTGGAACATTGGTTTCTGAGATCAGGGTTAATTAAAAAATATTCGTTTTACAGGGGTTTTAATTACATGGGTATTGCTAGAAGAACAAGCAATCTGATTTTTCCAACTAAAGCAAGCAAACAATGCAGTGACCGTGATTATTTTGGTTGTTTTCGTGTTTCCATGAACCATTCTAAAAATATTTTAAGAACTTGTACCATAGCTCAGGCTTTCTGTTTTGTGGTTAATATTTATGACAAGATATCTTGACGACTGAGGATTGTTACGATTTTTGTAACAATTTAACATGTTCATTACGGAAACATATTATGTCATTATTTGAAATAAGTACATAAATATCAAATATCATCAATTCCAAGGTGGATTCATTCAAAACTGCTAAAAGATAAAAGCAACAAAAACTAAAACAATTGCTAAAAAAGCAAATGTAGAATTCAATAACAAAAGGTATAATGTGCAACATATATGTGATATCTATTTCAACAGCTACAGAGGAATGCATTGACTTTAAAATAAATACACAGAATGAAAGAAGTTGGGTTAATGCTATAAATTGTGTAAGACGCAAAACTTTTTATGTTACAGTTAACCAAGAAGGAAATTCAATCGAGTCTTAGCTTATTCTTGGAGACAGCAAGTGGCTTCTATTTGCAAGTAAGTATTCCTCTAAGTTGTATATTTGCAGTTTCACATGGTTGGCACGGGAAGACAAGTTTTTAGTTTTGATTTCTATAAAAAAAGTGTCAAGTTTCCTTGTAAAAAGACTTTCCACTTGACAGACATTGCTTCATGAGAAGTTTGAAAGATATGATTTTGAAAATTAAACCATATTCTGTAACATTCATATGTATATTATAGGAGTTACTGATAAACCAGAATTATAGTTTGCCATACCAGTCAAATGCATTAATACTTGTACTTTCATACTGACTCATAATTATAAATCTATACAAAAAATCATTGGCACTCTGGATCCTTTAGAATAAGCTTGAAATAATGCATTAGTTGTAACATTTGGTATAGAACGGTTTATTAATGAGTGCACCTAGATGACAAAAAAATTATTAATATGAAATATTATATATTATAGGTTATATTATTACTATAATATTATATATAGTGGTTAATAGTGGTTATTTCAAAATCCAACAATAATGCTACCAAAACTGTTAAATGTGAATTTCAAAGGAAATGAAAAAAAAACAACACTAGAATAGTCCTTGAGATTTTGAGAATCTAGTTTTCCCTGGCCATAGCACATGTTTTGAAAAGCACATCATCACTGTTAAGTCTTTCTGATATGGAGAAAAGTAGAATTACATCTAGGCTGTCATGCATGGTAATTAATGGGTGTATACCAAAAAGGGATCTTCAGTTCGCATCAGGCAGATGAAGGTAATTCGGAAATTGCTCATTTCAGCTTCTACAGGAACTATGCAGTGCATTCAAGTTAGATTTACCTTTTAGAAGAAGAACAACATTTTATGGTGCCCTGCAAGGTAATTAATGTTATAGGTTGATTAAGATCTGTCTATTTTAAGAATGCTTTGTTGCCTGACATGGTATTATACATCACATGACAGACATTTATCACAAACTTATCGTTGCTTACACATTGTTCACAACTAAAAAATTCTCATCATTCAGGGGTATTTTAAAAGTGAGTTGTAGAGATTAATGTAATAGGTTAATAATTTATTACCATATTAGTTGATAAATATATAAATGCTTATATTAGACAAGTGTTACATTGTGTTTCTAACACCTTTATTTTATTTCTTGTAAAACGATATTTATAAGGTTATTTTCATTTCAGAGTTACCTCCAACTAACCAAAAGATTAAGCAGCCTAAAAACAGCTCTTGTATGTATATTTGTCAGCACTGCTTGGTGCATCTAGGAGACATAGGTCAGTATACTCAATACACCGTATAACCTAAAAATTCTTCTGACCATAAAATAATGAAAGACACACACAAAATTTACAGATTGACCAGATGTCACCAGGCCTTCACCTTCATCTAAAGTTTAAATGATCCTATATTGGGCATGTGAAGTACAATTGTCTTTTAATACATTATAAACAGTTGGTAAATGTTATGTCTTATTGAAGCTAGTGAGGGTAAGTAGTCTGTCAGAACAGTCTGGAAGTATCTCGTTATGGACAGTTAACTTGCATTGGTTTTCAGTAATGGTTGATCGTTTTAGATCTTTAGTAATTTCACAAATTCTGAAATTACACTTATAAATACTGTATATTTAAAAGTAATGTGCAATATAGCTGCTTATATTTTTAACAATGCATAAAGCCATTATCACATGTATATGCAAAAAAATATTTTCTTTGCTAAGGTATATCCCACTCTTCCGTGGCACCCTGAAATTTGTTTGTTATATTTTAACATTTTTGTGGAAAAAAGGTTCAAACATTTTTTATCCACTGAGTGATATAATACTTAACAGGATTCATAATTTCATAATTTTGAATGTGCCGGTATTAGGAAAGTTTTACATATCACCTTTATAATTCACCATTGCGGAAAATAAGCATTCGAAATCACTCCATATGGACGAGTTAAATCGGATTACACTTCTGTTTTGAATATGACCTTGTTTATCTCTTTAGGCAGTGACTAAAAAGGGTGATAATTTTCAGACATTTATGATGTGCATAAATGTCGAATTAGAACTCACATTCATTATGTAGCACAATGCTACATGTGAGGATATTTGCTTTTCCTACTTATTGCTGATGCCCACTTCAAACTACAATCGACTAGAGGAAAATTATAGTGGGGATTTGCAAAACAACTTTTCTTAAAACAAAATAGGACATCCAGAAATTTGGCAAAAAATATTTCATCTTTTTTCCACTAAAATGTTAAAAATAACTTACAAATGTATAATGCATATTAAGGTAGTGAAGTACCTTAGTTTCAAATTTTGACCGTTTCTTAAAATGACATCAAATGGATGTTGGCGCATCACTTTAACCCCAGAGTTCTATTTGTGGATTTGTATAAAATATCCCAGACTGGAGAAGAAATATCAAAGAAGACTATAGTGCTACCTTTTCATTCTGATAGGTAGCAGTAGTTATCGCCATTAAAGGAACATAAAAATTACATCTTGTCTGGCGAGCACATCAACATACACAATACACAAAAGGGACAATTATATTTGCATTTTTATTATCAGTTTGTTCTGTATTTTGAAAATTAATAGTGTGATGTTTTCCAGCTCGTTACAGAAACCAGAGTGATCAAGCCCAGACATTCTATAGACATGCTGCCAATCTGGTCCCGTACAATGGTATGTTACACAAACACTTAAAATTTCAATTTTGTAGGTTGAATGGTTTTTGACTTATGTTTTTGTGAATTTTGCATTTTAAATATTTAATGTGTATTGTACACAATAACTAGCTTTAAGTGTGTTCAATTTCTTCAATTTTAGGTCAGCCATATAATCAACTGGCTATTGTTGAAGCACCAAAAGGAAATAAACTATCTGTAGTTTTCTACTACATACGGAGTATAGCAGTAATGCACCCATTTCCTGTAGCTGCTACAAATTTAGAGAAATTTTATGCCAAGCTTATTAAAGATGTGTAAGTTTTTATGCCCATCACTATGTAATAGTGAAAGGGCATATAGCCGTACCGTATGTGGCGCCGTATGTAACCTTTTCTTTGTCTTGCTATAACAGCTTCAGCTTTTGTCAGATCATCTTCGTATTTGGTACAGGGTAA
>JAOXYB010053912.1:0-11361 GCA_028565635.1 Phoronis ovalis
TGAGCGAATACCGGTCTCTTGCACTTCACAGGTTTAGAAGTGTGGTTGAGCGGCAAGCAGGATATTTCGTAATGCAATTACAGTTCTGTACTAACTCTTGATAATCTGACTTGTGAGCTGTGCGAACAGTCATGGAATCTTACATACTCATAGCCAATTACAGTGAATGTGCTCCAATTTGGAAATCTATGTAATTCCTACCGAATGAGTTTATATATCACCGTCCAGATACTAGCCATCTGATTATCCAACTTCAACTCCCACTACTCCTATGACCATTGGTGTGTGAGGCCTAAGGTAAAACATGCTTACTGTATGGTAAAAACTGCATTCAGAAGTTTCAAACGATGCCGGGAGTAAGTGCAAGTTGAATTTGGATAATCAGAGAGTATACATGAACAGTGATGTATGAACTCATTCGGTAGGAATTATCTGGGACTAATATAGTTATATTAGTCCCAGGAATTATATAGATTTTCAAGTTTGGGCACTTTCACTGTAATTGGCTATGTAGGATTCCATGACTGTTCACAGAGCTCACAAGTCAGATTATCAAGAGCTAGTGCAGAACTTCATGAACCAGGACTAGTGTCAGACTTGTAAAAGTTGTATTTTAACTAGATACAGAGTCGTTAATTTTTTAAATCTAGATTTAATAAATAAAGTAGAAAGATAATTCATAGCGTAAAAGTTTATCAATGCATAATGTGCAGTGTGATCGGAGAGAAGCCACCTGAGAATCAATATAATTATATTTTTCAGGACAGTTTAAACTATAATGAGAGGTATTGGTGTCCACATAAGATTTGGGTATACGATCTTGAACTAGAAATATGGTAAGCACTTGTGCCAGTCTCGTAAATGTTACTTTATATATATGGTTGCACTTAGTTGCAAATAGAAGTAAACTATCAGTATGCCCGCTTTACAACCAAACTTGAAGCACAAAAGCAGGCAAGTTCTTCCTAAGGTTTAGAAATTATAAGTATAGGCATAAACTTTGTTAGCAAGATTTATATGGGTTTGTACTATTAATACTTCCCAGACTATTTATTTAGTTCTCATACATACCAGAAACTATTTTGTTTTGTTACAGGTTTGAAAAAACATGCAGTATACATCCTGACTGTGAAAATATATTAGAATATCATGATCCTAGTTTATTTAACAATGAAATGACAGGTGTTTCTGGTGCTGGTGCAGTGTGTGTTGAGAAAACTTTATATGTATTTGGTGGACATACATTTAATGGAAGCAGTCATTTGTTATTTGAACTAAACTGCCAAACATTACAATGGAATATTATCAGCAGTTTGAACAATAGATATCCAAGTAATAGGGATAAAGCCTCAGGATGGAAACACAAGGACAAGTAAGCTGCTAACTGATGGATACAGATCAGATAATACATTTTTTCATTTGATTTTCAAGGCAATATTCCCAAAAAGCTTCACTATGCACTTGGTTGAGCCACTGCATGATTACAAACCCAAACCACACAGGTGGCACTCAGGGTTCCGTCTATATAAGGATGTGCCGCTTGAGTGGATCTGTTTTTTTGACCAAATTAGCAGAGAGGATCCGGTTTTTTGATCAAATTAGCAGAGAGGATCTGGTTTTCAGTGACTGAATAAGCAGAGTGTATCTATTTTTTTAAAATAAAAATTTAAGTTCATCTGGTTTTTGACTAAAATAAACCTGTTTTCCAAGACATGTAAAATTAGCAATCAGGTTTTTTAGCAAAAAAGTTATTCAAACCGTTTTTTTGGCAGGGAAAAATAGTTGAGAGGATTCGTTTTTTAAGCCTGTGCCGCACACCCCTACCAAAAATTTTGTGAAGTACCCCCAGGCCAGACCCTCCCTGGATGTTGCATTCTGTAAATTGAAAAACAACACAGTTCTCCACACGATTATTTACAAAATGCTGCATGCTACACTGTTATCCAAAGAATCTACTATACAGATATGTAAAACCAGGGATGCTGGGAATCATTAAAGTTTGCCAGTGGCGTTGTCAAGTGCTTGCAAATGGTTTATTACACCGTTTTGTTTCAGATTATATTTCTTTGGTGGGTTTGCAATACCTTTAAATGCACATGAAATTTCTTATGGTCGTGAATTGCCATTTGAGTTTATACAAGAAAATGGAAACTGGGTAGCAGAAAGAAATGGATTTATTGGGGTAAACTCAGTTTCTTATTTTTTGTTATTAAACAAATGTTCAAAATGGTGATTTTTTATGTCGGCTATATTACATATTAAATTATTTTTTCTCATAATCTCCTGTTGGGACTAGGAAACCCCATAGAAAACCCCAAGCTTCTGGAAAATAAATCCTGCTAAGGCGACAGATATGTCAGTCAAATTTTAGCTGAGGTGGCCAAAATCAAGGGCTTAATGTGAACTTTTTGTAAACCATGAAATATAGCATGTTGACAAATTGTGTGTTGCAACCACAACTGCGATTGATAATACTACTAAATATTTTTGTCATATTTTTCAGCCCTCATCTAGAGGATGGACAGATCAACTTGTAGTGTTTGATCTAAACACCAAAGAATGGTCAAGTCCAACTTGCAAGGTATTAATAAGTCAATTTTATTAGCTATTGTAAAGTAAATATCGGGAAAATAAAAATTGTGTTTTGAACAAATTTAAGGTTGGGTTAATTGTTCTATATTGTGAAAATTATCTAAGAGGTTACATTATTATCATAGTGATATCACAGTAATTCTTAATGTACAGTAAAGCTTGCTTACTGCTTATTGTTTAACAGGGACATGCACCATGCCCAAGGGCAGCACATGCTTCGGCTCAAATGGCTGAAAAGGTTTACATCTTTGGTGGAAGATTTAAGGATAACAGAATGAATGATTTACACT
The DNA here is from genome assembly GCA_028565635.1 of Phoronis ovalis. NCBI lineage: Eukaryota > Metazoa > Phoronida > Phoronidae > Phoronis > Phoronis ovalis. The sequence goes on from JAOXYB010053912.1 coordinate 2,883, forward strand.
GTTTGGATCTGAACACAATGACATGGAGTGGGGAGTGAGTACATTAAGCAATGTATTATTTTGACTTTTGCAGTTCAGCTGTCAGGTTAGGGTTGTTCCAGAAGAAATGACTAATAAAGAATCTGAGGTAACTGCCCAGGGGTCACTTGGCTAATTTATGGTATAGGGGTGAGGCTCAGGCCTCAAAACCTTATACCCGTTGCAAGCCAAAAACATACCCCATTGTCAGAAACGATGGCTAAAACATACCCCTTTAGTAACACCCATGACAAAAAACATAACCCTTTATACACAAACATGATTTTCGGGACCTGTTGTTAGCAGTGAGCTAAAAATATACCCAGGGCTGAAATATATACCGCGTTGCAAGCAAGGACGCTGAAAAATCATACCCCATAGGGCTGCATATATGTATAACCACTTTGGATGGCAGTACTCCCCCCCCCCTGGGGTAACTGTTTAAATATACATTATTTTATAGTCATATATAGTGCTAAGTATATATGTTTTATGTATTTACATATTATTTGTTTTAAATTACTAAATCATGATATGATTTTAATATACAGATTAATATGTCATGGTGAAGTACCTGAAGGAAGATCATGGCATACCTTTACTCCTATTACAGAAGACAAAATTTTCCTTTATGGAGGTTATACAACTCAAGAGGAAGTACTGAGTAAGTGGGCTGCATGTGAATTTACACAGGTTATTCCTGTCTCAATAGGTAGATGTTGCACAAGTTTCATTACATACTCTTCAGTGATGCACTAGCTGTATTTTACTACATTAATTAATACCAAGGAATTGCAGAAAAGGATACGGTTTAAATTGCACAATTCATAATATGTTATAACTTCAAAGAATCTGATGCTCAGTGTGAAGTTGGCACATGCTTCGACTAATAAGCTTTTAAAACAACCAATCAGTAGAGTCTATAAATCTCAGCTTATATTGTATAACACTTTCACATTTTATAGCTTCTTTCCTCTAAATTCAAATTTCATGTCTTATCGCGAATTTGTTTATAGACTCTGAAACAACTGGCTCAGGCCTTTGTTCTTCTGCCTGGATATGCCAGAACTAGAAGCAAATGACAGCCAATGAGAACTTGTGAGAACCAAATTTTTATGTGGGGGTGATCGTACTGCAAAGCAGTGCACGAGGAAGGGCATGTGGCAAACGAGTCCTAATTATTTCATTGGTTCATGGAAATTAGGTTGTGCGTTATTATTGGCTACTTTAGTTGGGCGGTGTTTTCGAATTGATTGACGGGTAGGAAAAAGCTTTGAGTTTTTTCAGAGTTTATAAATGCAGCTATGATAAGATGTAAAATTTGAGAGGTAAGAAAATCATAAAATATGAAAGTTTTAAACGTTCTATCGCAGGTTTATAGACTACTGAGGCACTTATTTTTAGGAAAAAAACACTGAAATGATAATAAGCAAAAAATTCATCATAAACAGTATTATTTTTGTTATTCATTTTGGCAGATCTTTCTCGATCTGTAATACCATTTTCCACAGGAAAGGAAAAGTTAAAACATGCCCCAAGAAACAGTCTAGAAAAAAATTGAATTTTTGTGAAGTATAACGGTTTGAACATAGCAGGTTTTTACAGCTGAATTCAACAATTTATATTTTATACAGATGCAGCATTATATACCGAATTTAATTTACAGGTGATGCTTGGTTTTTTGATATCAATTCTCTAGAATGGGCACAACTGAAACATTATCCTAGTAACAGGCCAAGGCTATGGCATACAGCAGTTCCAGGCCAAGATGGAAATGTGTTGGTTTTTGGTGGTATATCCAGCAATATTTTAAATTATGATTTAGATCAGGTTAATATTGATCATATATGAATCATATTTTACTTGTTCTTGTATTTGTTATAGTGTACAACATTATCTAAACTCTCGTTTAGAAAAAATAATTACCACCAAAAGTGTATATTTACCATCAAGAATTTATATGTGCGTGCGGGCATGTGTGCGTGCATGTGATATATTCCTTGTAAACTTAAGAGGACAGATTAGCTGCACAGATTGTGTATGAACTATGTCACGGGTCCCAACCAATTGTGTGTTATGAATGAGTTTCATTGCACACAAAATATGATTTATTTATAAATATAGAATGTGCTATGACTTGCTCAAATAAAAAGTACATTTACACATACATATTTGATAGCATATATTTCTTAAAATGTTATTTATAATTGTTTAAAGTAAGTTTCAAGCAAATTTGAGCACAAAAATGTCTTTTGAATGGTCACAGTCTAGAGATAACTCCCAACTAGGTCTGTATATGATTAGGTTATTAGTAACTCGCAAATAATGTTATTTATAATTTTGAATTTTACATCTTTTCTAAAACATATATCTGTATACAATGCATTCTGATAAGTTTTACAAGAAATAAAATTTTGGTTATTAACATTTTGACGGCTTGTGCTTACGTGCCAAGATAATAGGTTGGGACCATTATTTGTAGTAGCTGTAGGTTTGCCATAGCTTGTCACCAAGATACTGAAACAATTACTGAAATTTTCCGTAAAGTTATTAAACCTCAATTTTTGTTGTATTTTTAGGAATATTGCGGCAACATTTTGGAATTTAGAATTTCTCCCAGATCTCTCTGGAAGTAAGTTAAGCTACGACATATTTTAGTGTACATGCAGCACTCAAGTTCCTTATTATTTTGTCATTAGTGTGAAATAGGCAGACCATGTGAGACGTAACTCAAGTATCCAGTTAAAAATTTACTTCTTATTAATTTTAGAAAAATAAGCTTTTTTATGTCCATCACTATGTATGGTGGATGGGCATATAGTTGTACTGTATGTGTCGTGATGGTGGTCATCGTATGTAACCTTTTCTTTGCCTCACTATAACGGCTTCAGCTTTTGTCGGATCATCTTCATATTCAATACAGGGCAAGTACAGGTCAGGTATAATTTTGACCCCGATTACTTCCAATATGGCCGACTGGCACCCATGTTTGTTCCCAAGAGTGCACATCAAGTTGCGCCCATTTCGGGAACGACAAAGTGATGACTGGATGATTCGAAGATGGATTCACAAAGGCCATAGGTTGGTGGGCATATTAGGCCAGGTGACATTTCAAAATGACCTTGAGAAGTAGTTTAAATACCGATACGAATCTTCGACATTTTTCGTTGTGCATAACACTTTCTTTGCCTTGCAATAACTGCTTCAGTTTTTATCCGATCAGCTTTATATTTGATACAGGCTAAATGCTGGTCAAAGTGCAGGTCGGCTGTAATTTTGACCTGGATTACTTCCAAGATGGCTGACTGGCAGCCATGTTTGTTCACGAAGCGTTGGCTAGACGATTCAAAGGGGGATTCATGAAGGCCATAGGTTGATGGGTGTATTAGGCTAGGTGACAGTTTAAAATGACCTTGAGAAGTGGGTCAAATGCCGACACAAATCTTCGACATTTTTATGTTGTGCGTGATACTTTTCTGTCTTGCGATAATAGTTTGTTTTTATTCAATCTGTTTCATATTCAGACAAGGCAAGTAAAGGTCAAAGTCTAGAACAGGTATAATTTTGACCTTGATCACTTCTAATATGGCGGACTGTTAGCCATGTTTGTTCCCGGGGGCACGTCAAGTTGTGCCCATTTTGAGAAAGACTAAGCGTTGACTGGCTGATTCAAAGGTGGATTTACGAAGGCCATAGTTTGATGGGTGTCTTAGCATAGGTAACATTTTAAAACGACCTTGAGAATTGAGTCAAATGTTGACATGAATCCTCGACATTTTTTGTTGTGCGTTGTACTTTTTTATTTTGCAACAACTGCTTCAGTTTTTATTCCATGAGCTTCATACTCAGTACAGTGTAAATACTGGTCAAAATACGTCGGTTATAATTTTGACCTTGATCACTTCCAATATGGCCGACTGGTGGCCATGCTTGTTCCCGAGTGGTCATGTCACGTTGCGCCCATTTTGAGAAAGATAACTGGACAATTGAAAGGTGGATATACGGAGGCCATAGGTTGGTGTGCATATTCGGCTAGAGGACACTTTAAAATGACCTTGAGAAGTAATGCCGAAATGTCAAATTTTTTGTGGTGGGTAGCACTTTCTTTGTCCCACAACTGCTTCACTTCACCGCTGACGGGCGGGCATCATTGTTCTCATGGTTGTACATCACAATAACAGCTTCAGTATTTATCAGATGAGCTTACTACAAAGTGCAGGTGAAAAAACAGGTCAGATGTAATTTTAAACCGGATTACTTTGAATATGGGCAATTCAAAAGTGATTGATTCAATATGGGGAGAGATCGCTTTAAAACTACTTCACAGTGATAGGCATCTTTTGTAAGATACATTAAGTAAGAAAGAGAATGACTTGAAACGTATATTGATGGCCAAAAGGTCCTGGACTGAATATTTATTATGGGCATGCAGGACAACCATTTTAGCTGGCCTATAACCTATGTTCATGGTCAGGGAATGTTTTTATACCCAAGTTGCTAATGGCGACTACTGTTTTGTAGATCTTGCATAGAGACAGTTTTCAATCACAGGGATTTTTTAAGACCTGACTGGATTCATTTACCAAAGAACATTTATGACATGCTAGAGGCCAAGCTTGTTCATTTAGAACATTGTCAGAGGAACCAACTTTATACAGATTCTAGTGATACTGATTCTGACGGAAATGAAGATGCAACTCAGCATACTCAGGCCTGTGTACTTTCCTGACGCTGCAAACATCTAAGAATAATGCTCACATTCAGAAAACTGATAAGAACCAAAACTAATGTATAGTTTGAGTGGAAAGGAGGTGGCTAATTTATTGTTTAAATATTGTGAGGTTAGTATAGTAATGGGTTGCATAAATATACTGCAAGACCATGTGCAGAACAATGTCAATGTCAAAGATACTAACACAACCAGGTGTGAGTAGCTTGCAAAATGCATATGGTTGAAAGCAGATGTGTTTGATGCAGTAATGTTAATTAATTGAAAGAAATCGGATGCAACTTTACTATTTTATATTTCATCATATAACAAAATGTAAGAAACCAAATATTAAAGTAACTATTAGGTTGTAAGTATCCAGATTTAATCACAGTTATTCACAGCTGACATACTCAAAATAAGTTACCATAGCAACAAGATTGTATAAACAGTTTATTTGTAGAATTCATGTTCTGTTTCGTCTTTCTTGATGTTGTTCTTGTAGCCTTTTTCAAAATCTTTAGACAGGACAACATAACGATTTTCTCTCACAGCTTGCATACCAGCCTGTAATAATCCAGAACTTATTTTAGCAAAAAGGACAAATAAACAGCAGTAATCATCCAAGAAGCAACCATATATATGAAGACAAATTAAGCACGAGCAACTAAATTATACTGGATAGAATTTTTCTTAAGTGTCCGTACATTCAACTGCAACAAAAATAGTACTGCACCGGTTTCAGAATTCCAGTTTAAATCGGCCAGGGAATGGGAACTTAATGCACATGTATAATCAGGGATTACCAAAACTAAACCAATATGTGCTAGCAAATGTAACTATGCCGCCACCATCTAACAAAATCTATGCAAACTCCTGGGGCCAGTTGGCAGAAAATCGCAAGTACTTGTGATTCCACAACTCTGTAAATATAGCATAAAAGTTCAAATGAAATCATAACTTTACGATATTTCTGACAAATGGGCCCTCAAATGGCATGTGAAATATGATTCTAGCAGTCTTAACATAGCAACAGTAAGCATATGTTGTACTACTGAAATCCAAGGCCAGCAACTAGTGACATCTAGCAGAGAAACCCTTATTTTACCCATTATGTTTGATGTTGAAATATCATGAGCCTTGGAATATCCTCCATAACAAAAAAAAAACAATAACTAAATCCTTACCTCCTGACATATTGCATTAATATCTGCACCACTTATTTTATCTGGTCTAGCAACATAATCTTCCAGATCCACCTCCTCGCTCAGATTCATCTTGGAAGTAATCGTTGAGAAAATCAAACGCTTCTGTCGTCTATCTGGCAGTGGAAATTCAATTTTTCGATCTAAACGACCGGGTCGTAGCAAGGCAGGATCTAGTGTATCATGGCGATTTGTTGCCATAATAACCTGTAACAGTGTACCAACACAAAGGTGCTATCATTAACAGTTTTCTGATTCTTTTTTTGAAACAGCGAATAAAATAATATAGTGTATTAAATAAGGGAATGTTTCATTGTTTTGGCGACTAACAAGCTGGAATTCCATAAAAAAAGCCAATCTATAGAAAAGATTTTCTGATAAGATCCAGGAAAAAAACAGAGAAACTAATATACCCTGTCCAAAGCACATACTGTATATCTATTAAACTGTTTTGAAGAGTTTAATAAGAAAAATAAAGTGGCCGAAAAACATACCTTTACATTCACGGTTTGATCAAAACCATCCATTTGGTTTAACAATTCTAGCAGGATACGCTGGACTTCTCGATCAGCTAACAACAGAATGATGTTATAACTTAATGAAGGTTGGGGATTTGTTTTCAAGTTGTTCGAATTCCGTAAAATGCGAACGCGAAGTCAAATGGAACTAAACTAGACTTGATTCTACCATCTAATATCAGGTACATAACATGCATTTAGTTCCAGTTGATAGTTCATGAATCATAGCTGGAGATGAAACTGATGTTTGCTACCAGTTATTCTTCAGCATAGTAAGGTGCCTTTATCCCTATTTCAGACTAAACAGTCGGAAGCTTTTCCATTTGCTTACATTATTCTAAGCTTAAATGTAACTTAAATATAGTAGTAGTCTCACTCAAAGTGAGCTGGTTTTTGAAGAAAAGTGGCTGACTGTAAAAACGTGTTCCTTTGTGTGGTGCATTTACAGCTGAATTGTAATGATGGAGTTCACATCCTTAATGCTCCACCAGGCTTCAGATAATACACAATGTATAATCTGTATTATTATAATAATTATACTAACCTCCTGTTTGTGCATCAAAACGTTTTGTGGCAATGGCATCGATTTCATCAATGAAGATAATAGATGGAGCATTTTCCTTTGCCAGACGGAACACATCTCTGACCATCCTAGGGCCTTCACCGAGATACTTCTGCACAAACTCAGAACCCACAACTCTAATGAAAGCAGCTACAAAAGAATTAGTCTTTTACCTAGCTGCCACAAAAGAATCCTCACTATTACTATGCTTCAGGATCCTTTAGCATAAAAAAGGAGCAAAACAACATTTAATACACACAATAGGTATTTTTGTCATAAATATTCTGGCCTTCACCAAATCTTTCAATCATCGAAGAAACTGTTGAGCTTTAATTGACTGTAAACCTGATCTGTTTCGTTCTAAGTATACATATTTTGAATGTAAACAACTCAGTCTAAATCTGTAGTTTATTCTTTTTTGAGTAGATCATGTGAATATAAGTGAAAATCCATTAAACTTGAATAATCTCCTACTAGTAAGTTACAGTAATAAAGTTGTGATATATATTGCTCAAAAAGCTCACCTGTAGTGTGGTGGGCAACAGCTTTAGCTAACATAGTTTTGCCACAGCCTGGAGGACCAAACATCAAGACACCTCTAGGTGGATCAATTCCTATCTGTTTATACAGGTCAAAATGGGTCAATGGCAGTTCCACTGCTTCTCGTACTTCCTGCTTTTGTATATCCATACCTCCAATATCAACGTACTGCACATCTGGTTTTTCATCTGAGAAAATAAGAAATAACATCGTAAAAACACATAGGTAGAGAATGCATCACATAAAGGTCATCTTGTACATGGTAAATATTAATTACTGAAGTTGGGTTTAAAAATAACTCGACATTCTGAGATTGATGTTTTGACAGTAACAAGCACAACTTTCCTAGTACTTAAAGTAACTATAGCATGTATATATATTATACTTATTCTTTCTAAATTATGAATAAAACACCTATATATTTAATAGCCAGTTTAGTGTAGCACAGGAAATGTAGTTCAACTTTGTCTGAATTTCGTACATCTAGAAAATATGCCATATTATAACAGTATAGTTATTGGAACTATTACAGATAAAATATATAGTAGCCCAGCTTCATAAACTCCACGTCACAATTATCAAGAAAAAGTCCTTACCAGCTTGCAACATGGTGATGCTACTGTCTGCTTCTGGCGGTAAAACATCAACTAAAGCATTGCTGTGCTTGTGTAGTGCAACACTAGAACTAGGTTTCAGCAGCTCTCGATCAATAGTCGACAGAATTCTCACATAGTAGTTAGATCCTAAAAAGATAGGAATATGAAAGTGACAATCAAAAAAGATGATTAACCCGTACAATGCTTTAACAAATTGTGTTACTTATTATTGCTGTGCTGAGTTTGTTTTTCTTGCATCGCCTTTTTTCACCATATAATCATTTACAACCAGTATCTTACACGCAGAATAACTTAGCAATATGACACTTGTG
>JAOXYB010053923.1:0-11361 GCA_028565635.1 Phoronis ovalis
TTCAGTCCGTACCAGCCCTGCGCTTCCTAAGGGTAAAATGACCCCAGTTACAGTCAGTGCTATCTAACCATACTATTAGTTCGGACAATTGTAGGAACTAGAACTTGTAGATGTTCTGGGAGCTATACCGAGCGTCAATATAGCCCAGAGGTCAGAGGTCAGTTAGGAATTAAGTGGCCTAGGATGAAGCGTGTACCATATCACGTTATGTGTCGCAAATCTCTATGAGTCACAGCTACGTGTGATTAACCTGACCTATGTCAACATTCCATTATAAATCCTAGAAGTCTTTAAGTCTTGGAAAAGGTTTGACATACATGTAGCTCCCAGTAGTTCTATGTCCTATAAGTGTCAGTCTTAGAAACTGTAGCATAATATTTTTCTACAGCACCCAACTACGACTATGTAACTCCTGCATTGAATTTTTTTTATAGCTTATAGTGATTATTGTACAAATAAATCTTGGCATGATTCAGACTTGGGGCTCATTGTTACAAACATCGCAACCCTGAAAAGATATACTTACAGGAATTTTTTTTTTTTTTTGACAACTCATTTTGCTTCCATATTAAAATTCGTGACTTGTGGAATCGTAACATTGCAATGTTAACAAGGCCCCTATAATGGATTTAGCAGAATAAAAGTAGCACACATTTTCATTTTCTAGGTTACGCAAGTAGAGCAAGCCTTGCAAGCGTCTGGAGAAGAATGCAATCCAGACTTAGTTCAACTGAAAGCTGATCTCCTGGAACTAGTACAACTCACTGAAGGTTACTATAATCACGACCATAATATAACTGTTACATAATATTATTTCCTTATATGTATAGTAGTCTATAGAGGATTTTTAAATACATGTGCTCCTGCCTCACAGGCCTCACGGTAACTAAATAATGGATATGATGAAATCCATCATTAACTTCATTCCTGCCTAGGCAGACTTTTGACATCAGAGAGCAATGTATGTCAGCCTGCAGCTAGCTTGGTGTCAGGTTATAGGTTTTTACTACCACAAATTGACCAACCTTTTGCACTAAGATCCACGACTAATTTGGATTAAAATAAAAATAAATTTGGCCTATTTGAGGCTGCTAAAACTCAGTGAGTCTACAGTGAGCCATTGGCTGCCCTAGTGGAGTCAAGTCCAGGACTACTTACAACTTACATTTTATAATAAGAGCAGCTGTAGCAATAACTGTGTTGATATATTAAAAAAGAATGGCTGTACAGATAATACTGCATTGGTATAAACTAACCTTTTTGTCATTTTTAACTCTTCCAGGTAGTCTTTTGTCATTAAAAAAGAGCAACTTGCTGAGTCAGTTTGATGATGTTCAACCATCAACACATCAAAGTATGGATATGGACAAGGAGTTTGCTGCTTTTCAGGTATGTTATATTCTAGTTGCTGGTGGCCAGAAATAGGCTGAGGGTAGTTAAAGGGAAATAAAAATATATGCCTACATTTGTATATATGGCTTTCATTGCTGTCGATGAGATCACAATAGCAAGAATGCATACTTTTTGCATTTATTGTTGCAGGGAGTGGCAAACCATTTATTTACATCATATCGAGAAAGAACATAATATAGATGCTAGATCCATAACAAAGAAAAATTTATTTTAAGTTAAAATATGTTATCCAATGTCATCTGACAAATCATTGTTATTAAAATTGTAAATGTTACAACAGTTTACATATGATGTTGAAGTTTGCTGAATTTTGTTATAATCCGTAAAAATTGTTTATGTTGAAAGATACACCAGCATACTGAACTGTTATTTTCTGAATTATATAATTATTTCATCTATAAATTCTATAGGCTGCTATTGCTGATGATTTGTCCAACTCTGAAACATCGTCGAGTGAAAATTCCAGGTCTTCATTTTCACATCAACAGAGTATGTCAAAGGATCAGTTAGACTTCGACAAAAGTGAACATTTACAGTTGGACTGTTTAAATGACAAAAACTGTGCATCAGAAACTATGAATGATATGACTGCTGAACACATGAGTAATAATATTTCTGGTATGAAATGTAGAGTACCTTATTCTCAAGAATGGGGAAAGTTAGAGTATCACAATGCCTTAGTGTTGGGAATGGAATCTGTTGATGAAAATACTATAGAACCAAAGGTTTGTGTCGTGTAAACTATTATGTCTACAACATTATCAGCATTGGCAACGAATGTAGTTTTCATGCTTTGTCACAGTTTCACTAAAATTAGCTCAGTCAAGTTTCCCTAATTGTAGCAATGGATTAAATCTGATTTCCTGTTAAAACCAATGTGAGTGCAACACGTTATGTCAATATACCGGTCCACTGTGCATTGTCCTTTGTATTTCGGCTCTAAAATTACATTCATATAACATAGTATGACAAAGGCAGCTGTTTGGTTTTATTGTGCAAGCTCAAAATGTATTCTTCTTACTATTAACTGTAGTGTTAAAAATATTTTTCTTGCAGATTCAAGTGTTATTTTGTAACCCTACCCACAGGACAATGATTCCTTGTCCATTCTTTTTAGATGGGAAATGCAAATTCTCGTCTGACGAATGTAGGTAAGAGATCGGGCTTAATTCATGCTGTTTACTAAGGTATATCAGGTTACCTCATTTTGCCTTTACTCATTTGCTGATTATTGATATTTTTAATTAGGTTAGTAATTTTAATAACTAATGATCAATCACTGCAAGCATATTCACCAGAACAACAAACATCTTAGAATTTGTGTGATTACAGACTTAAAAGTAAATACTATATTGTAAGACAACTTTTCCAAGGTGCTTTATGGCTCGAAACATTGCATATCTCTTAACTGACAGACATTGAATTAAAATACGTTTTATTGTAATTTCTGAAGATGTAAATTCTTCTTAATTGAGTGACAGAAAGAAGTAATGGTGTTTAGGCATTGAGACAATTGGCTGCTAATCCAACCATCACAATTCTCCTGTTTTTTCATTCAGTACTGGTGATCTTTACTTGCACTGTTTTGTGTGGGAAAAGTTATACGCAGTCCATGTAATAAGTAAACATCCTTTTGCAGGTTTTCTCATGGGTATTTGGTCAACTTAGCTGATGTAACAGAATTCAAAGAACCAGATTACAGGTGCTTTTTTTGCCCTAACTGGGGAGAATTGACTCTCCTGTTTGCTTCTGTTTGCCAGGCATAGTAACAATTTTACATGTTAAGCGTGGTATACTTCAAGTAATGTTGACTGGTTTGTTTCTGAATTATAGAATCAATCAGAGAAAATTTGTGTTACTTCTAATCCGCATATACAAGAATGTTGTCAGAGAGAAACAAATGAAGAAAACAGTTTTGTTAGATATGGAAACATGGTCTTGAAATAATTATTATATTTTCCTATGTTCTTGCTATCATTGGTTCATGATTGCTTTGTTTCCAGTGAGCTGAAGCTAATGTCAAAATGTATAGCAAGATATGATGATAACGTTTGGTATGAAGCTATGGTTGTAGATGTGCTAGATAATCACCAGTATAAAGTTCAGTACAGTTCCTATGATGAAGTCCATGTAGTTAATCTTGAGGATATCCTACCTGTAGGTATGTTTAGCTAAATAAAGGAAAATATGTAGTTCACGGTTACCGTCATATAACTTTGAAAGTATTTTGTTGTACTTTAACAAAGATATTTGTTATCGAGGTATAATCTGATATCTAAAAATGGAATATATTGTTTTCTAGGTGGTTCTGACAATTCGTCTTCCTCTGATAGTGAATCTGATGCATCTGCCCAAAATTTACCTCCAAATTATGAGAGTTCTGATGATGAGAATGCTTTGCCTGTTTTACTATGGAAACCACCACAAACGCTACAAGCTTTGGGAGAATGGGAAACACATACAAAGGTAGAATTACATATATTTGTTAACATATCATATAAGATACAGAAAAATACAGCTCTCCAAAGCATAAATTATAATACAAGCCTTGTTGTAGAGGGTGCCTGAATGTTTTAGTTTCCAAGTGGCAATGGCTATCCATGTTGATTTGTCTGCACAATTGTTTAGGATGTAAGAACAAACTGGCACCTATTGGTTCCTACCCTTTTGTATTGTATGCAGTACTATTAGCATGGATGACGTGTAATGTGCATATCTTGTTACAGTTTTACTGAATTTACTTATTTTCACACAAGTGATTTCCTGTAAGTAAAATTGTGTACCCTGAATAATTTCTTTTTTGGTAATATTATGTTTTGAAAATCCTGGTGCTGTTTTCATTAATTAGTCCCATATTTGGTGTTTAATCTGAATAATTGTACTTTTAAATATAGGGTATTGGATCCAAACTTCTTGCAAAAATGGGTTTCATTGTTGGTCAAGGTTTAGGAAAAATGGGTCAGGGAAGAGCTGAGCCAGTGCCAATAAGACTCCTGCCACCTGGTGAGTTTTGTTTGCTGCTGGGAACATCTTATGTAAAAAAGCTGTTATGTTTTAATTAGTTAAAGATAGTTAAATCCTTGTTTGCATTTAAGCCTAACTGTAACCCTAACCCTTATGCATTTGTGAAACAGTTCTCCAAATGTTGATACTTTTATGTTTAAAATGTCACTTTATACTTAAAAATGATTAAATAAATGAATTACCACCGGTCACGAAACACTACCTCTTCAGGTCATATACTTGGATGTTATTTAGTTGTGTTTAAAATGTTAATTCTCCGATGTAAATATTCACTTGGTATAACATTCTGTCATTTGGTTTATAAAACAGCATGAAGAAAAGTTGTGTTATGTTTTAACAGTCACTGTACTTATTATACTGCTGCTTGCTCACAGATTTCTCTGCATAGTGTCATCTTCAAGAACAGTACATGTAACATGTTTCTGTATATGGTGTTTGGATAATCTGCTGATAGGAATGAATTTTTATTTAGGAAAATCCTTGGATAAAATAATGGAGTTAAAAGAAAAAGCTGGCGATCGATGTTTAGTTGATGTGCTGAAAAAAGAGAAAAGAAAGAAGAGAAAGCAAGAACAAAAGTTGATTAAAAGTTCTGAGAATAAAAAGGAAGCAACTGATATGTTTGATTTTATCAATAAAAAACTCAAGGGTAAAAAAGGTACTTTGTCACAATAACACTAATTAGCAGATCACCTGTGAACAGTGATATACAAATTTAGAAGTGATTGTTTTTTCTTAAATTGATGTATGAAACTCAGCATGATTTTATCTATATTAAAAGATCATTTTATAAAAGGATGAAGGGCCTGAAAAGATTTCCTGGAGCAACTTAGCAGCAAGCTAATCATTTCACGATTCTTATGTGTAAACTTGGTACTAATTTAAAAATGAAATTATAGTTGCAACAGGTACATGATCTCTTGGAAAACTTACTATGATAACCTGTTACTAGTTACTGATATGTTTTCTGTGGACTGCTATAGATGTTTTCACTTTATTTACCTGTATTATAATATATTGTCACTTCACCTTACAAATCATTTATTACCTGAAATTTATAGATCATGTATAGTTTGTGGTGTATACATGTACATGTAAAATGGCTGAACCTAATTTCAGCACATTATGCAATGTCAAATATACTAACTGATCTACAGTATGTTATTCCAAACGTAACATTGAATAAGTTGAAGTGTGGTACAGAAACGCCAGCTCTGATCAATAATGCACGGCTAAGTTATTGACTGGAATGTATTTTCTTTACAGCTGATATTCACTCATTAGTAAAGCCTCACAGTAAACAACAGCAACCTGCTAAACACATCACAACAACAGATCTGAAAAAGAAAAGTGATAGAAATGTTAATATTCAGGTAGGGTGCTCTGTCAGAATGTTTTAGTTCAATGCATTCATTTACTTGCTTGTGAATGCTTAATTTTGTTATCATTCATTTGATAACATTTTCAAATCTCCACTTATTGATTCTGTATTTTTGGATCAGGTAATAATACTGCAGGTATTTCATGAATTGGCAAGTATTGCTGGAAAATACTCACCAATAGGAAATATTACAGATGCAGGCAAACCAGTATTCATAGTATCTCATGCCTAGAAATTCGTAAAAGCCACCTTTAATCTTGTATTATCCAAATTCAAATTTAAGAGGAAAAAAAATAGAGTGAAATAACTTAGAAAAAACAACATTTTCACCACATCAAACTGTTAACAACAGTAAAATCTCATTGGCTCATTTACAGTATCCCTCTAAATTTAATATAATTTAATTTAATTTTGATTCATTTTGCTTGTATGTTCAAATATAATGCCGCTGGTACGTGTGCCTTGTGCCCATTTGAATTTATTGTTGGATTTTTTTTTCATTACAAACCGTTTAGTGTACAGTAATAAATTGCATGTATACAGTGGAGAATTTCACTTCTATCTTATTTGATCATTTTCTTGTTCATGTCCCCATGCTTGTTATTGGTAAAACACAATTTTAAAAGGTAGGTGTTGCAGTGTACTGATTTGTTGACTGATATAGTACGTTCCTATTGTAGTTGTTTCAAACACATGAAGAAATGAAAACCGTTGAAAGAAAATTAGCGAAGCTTAAAGAGTCACTTGTTAGGAATGAAGGGAGCGGGTTAGTATTGTTGATAATTTGTACCGTGAAATAGATTTCTATGCATTCATTTTTCAGTAGATTTTGTATCACATGAGATTGTACTAACCTTCTACATGCGCACATGAATTTATTGCTGTATTTTAGAATGTGCACGTAGTTATGAAAGGGAAATTTTGTAATTGTAATATCATAGCAAGTAGAGTCACCTCACGGCTGTTCCATTAGTTGATTTACCCCCTATTTTTTGGTTTGACTGTTCCATCAGTTGATTTGCCCTCTACTTCCTGGTTTTATACAGATGCAAACTACCAATCAATTACACTATAAATAAAAGTTTATTTGAAATATCTAAAAAAATCAGGATACAAAATTGTAGAAAAAGAAATTATTGTCTTATACTATATAACAGGAAAAAAATCTAAATATAACATTAGTAATTTTGAAGATTTGTAATAAATTCTATTAAAATGTATGCGGTATTAGGGGAGAAGAATAGTCAAGTATAAGGACTCTATGCTAATCGGCAGCTGTTCTTCCATTTCTCTAATTTGTTAAAACAGCAACATTTCAAGTAGTTTTTTTTTTGTCATTTCTGGTTGCAACCTGAAACTAGCTGACGAAGTATGATTTTATAGAAGTTCTTCAGATATCACTGTTGTGTTTTGTTTTCTGTTACTCATAATGTTATGCTTTGTTTCAGGGACAAAAGAATGGTGATACAAATTAAACAAAAGATCTGTGATTTAGAAAAATATATGCAGCAGCTTCAACACTCAGAAAAATCCATAACGCAGCACAAAGTTATGAGAAAAGAACACAAAAAATTGACAATATTTTGATGAAACTAGTTCAGACTATTTTGTTATAGTGTTGTGAATGCCTTGTTTATGATGGTGCTAAATTTTAATGAACAATATTTTTTTGGTTTTGTACCTGTCTTTTTATATCTCGAAATACAGTATAGAACTTTATCATTCATCAGAATTGCAAAAATTATAAAGTAATCTCTTTAAATATGCTATAAACAATCGGGTTTGCATTCATTTTAAATGGAAATATGCAAGAACTCGATCAAAGGCAATGTCTGTCTGCCAAAAATAGTCCCCTGTTTAGATAAATTCTACAATATGGACACTGTTATAAGGCGATCTGTATTGCAGCCTCAAACCTGCAGCAAAAATGGATGAGGATCAATTGCATTTAATACTTTGACTTAAAATTAGAATGCAAAATATGAACACTGCTATTCAGCTGTATTTCCATTGCCCTTCAACTTCTTGACCTGTTCTTGTGGGAAAAAGGCTAGAGTGGATTCAGTTGTTGACCAAAATAGTTTTAAAATTGTTTTGTATAATCGTTAGTCAACTGATAGAAAATTTGATGGCTTCTGCATTGCTATGAAGTCCATGTTTACTATTCATGATGCAAACATTCATCTACATGTATATAGCTGAAATCACTAATTCTAAGAAAATTAATGACATCTGTACATAACAATGTTATAATTTATTAATTTATTTTATTTTCCGTAAGAATTCCAGATAAAAAAAGCATTGTTATTTGACTTGTAACTTTCTTTATTAATTTTCATAATCAAAAGACAAAAGGTTGAAAATAATTCTCATAATCTGTGAAGCGCCATTTTCTGAAAACATTAAAAAAACTTAGGCCAAAACCCCTGCTGCACCTGCATAGCTGAAACTTGGCGAAACTTTTTTGTTTTGTTTAAAAGCTGCCAAATTTTAAAGTTTAAAATCAGAATTTGCCGATTTCAATCTGACCTTTAAATTTAAAAAAACATTGTTGAACAAAACATTTTTTTTTTTAATCTGAGACAAAGTTTTGTAAACGTGTATATAAAGCTCATTTGTGCTAAATTTTAAGTTTAAGTGCAGGGTATTTTTACCTAATTTTCTTGAAAATTAAAAAACACATTTTCCCAAAACTGACTTTTATCAGGTCATGACCAAATTCAATCTACAAATCCTCAGGATGTGTAAAGTTTAAAATACTAACTTTTTAAAAATGTCTACTTTTATATGTCTATTCATTTTAATTACTAAAACAGGATGGAATGTATTTACACCCCTGTTACTAGAGACTTTTAAGATGCTTCGATTAGAATATGTGATTTCCTATTTTATCAAATGTAGAGATGTTTTGCTTATTGTATTTAATGAAGTCCCTTGAAAGTTTGTTTCCGTACTGCAACTAGAAGTAGTGATACGATATTCCTAATTTCCGTTTTTTTTTGTGTAAAGGAAAAATGAAAATTATGCAGAGTCATTGTGATCGTCAGGATATAAATAGGTTTTGTCGAGGTTGCTCGTGCGATTTCCTATGGCGTCCACTCCCACGATGGTTTTTTTCTTCATAGTTTATCATTTATAATGTGACTAG
This sequence comes from Phoronis ovalis, assembly GCA_028565635.1. Lineage (NCBI taxonomy): Eukaryota > Metazoa > Phoronida > Phoronidae > Phoronis > Phoronis ovalis. Next base: position 8,967 of record JAOXYB010053923.1, read on the forward strand.
TTAAAGTACTGGTGCGTAGCCTTTTGTTAAAAAAGCATTATTATTATCATAAATTTGACGAAAATCAGACAGTTTCAAGTTTTTAAAAAGCTTAATAATAAGCTGTTGACAAAAGCTAGTTTTCATGTTTGTATTCATTTTTTTTGGTCAAATGTATGAATAATTTATAATAATTATATATGAGATATTTAGACAGTAATAGATTAATCTACCTGGATGACGATGGTACAACAAAAACAAATTTAAGCACGGTTCATGACCGTAACCTTGTCCTTACGAGTAACATAACAGTACAATATATCATGTACGTCACTTAATACCCAATCATTTACTAATAGTTCAAACTTGTCCGTCAGACTCGACAGTCGTGTGTGATTCAACGAAGGGAGCGTTTCATCAGAAAAAGTGTGGCTGATTCGTGGTTTTTATGAACTTCCTGGAAGAATTTGTACCCACTGGAATGATTTCTGTTCAGTGTTTTAGATAGATATACGATTCACTGATAGTATTTAATTAGGATCGATGTAGACATATATATGACAGGTATGAAATAAAAACCAAATGAGGTGAGAAGAGGTACGGATATTTCATATAAATGTGTAGTTCATCCGGGAGTTCGTCTTCAAACAAATTCTCTTTAAAATAGAAATAATCAGCTCCATGAATCTGAATATGTTGCACGTTGCACGTTGCAAAGTAAATGGATATATAGTGACAATCGCAAATTAATCAACGCCATAAACTGAAGATATACAACTCACCCTGGTAGTGCAGAGAGATTATAAAACTTGAAGAAGTTGGGAAGAATTCTCATCAGAAACAGCATGGCTGACGAAAGCATCAAGAAGTTTATGATCTTATTTTTATTTATTTTTTTTGCTGTGACCCTTAAAATTCAAGGTGAGAAAAGCAAATATGAATCAAAATGAAATTAAACAGTGGGCAAGTGAGCTATTTACGATCATTTTATTGTAGATTATTTATGTCAGTAAAATGAATCATTGGTAAATCAAGAAGCAATACTAATAGTAGATTACAGTATTTTTTGAAAAAGAAAACACTTAACACTCTACTATAGTCAGTGTTATTTTAATATCAAAACGCTAGTGAAATATATTGCATTTCTTTCAGAATTTTTTATTTGATGGGCTGATTTTTGAAAAACAAATTAATTGCAGGTGGGTCTAATAAGGAAATTGTGCTAAATCGACTTTTGATTACGAGAGTTATCCATAAAGTGCATAACAGATTTATAAATATCTGAGACATGAAAAACTGTACAAAACATATTCAACATTACAACATCTTCATTAACTTTTTAATGAGAGTGCTCCTTGATCGATACCATGGTAATGTTAAAATAATGTATACGTAGTTCAAAAACATTTTTACCCATGATTCAAATTATTTAAGCTTATTACTTAATTTATTTGGTTATGAATCATATCCCTCCATCCCAAAAAAAAATAGAAATAAACGATGCACTTAAAATGGGATCAGTTAGCTACCATGCTGAAGTGCGCATGCTGTATCCCATCTGTAACCCTAAGGAATAATGTTTATACACATACCACATAATCGCTTAGTTTAATATCATATTAACATTTTTACAGGCCTACGCACGCAAGATTCGACAACAACCGGCATAGCGCCAGATATCACCCTAGGTCATCTGGGTGACAATGACGAAAACATTGGTGCTTCCTTTAGTATTCCTGAAAAAACTACACCTACAATGGATTCCATCACCACTTCAGTTTCTTCATCAAAGGGGGGTATTATGCTAGATTCTGAGGAAAATGACGGAAATAGAAAAGAAGACAGGAAACCTTCTAGCAGCAATATGTCTTTTCCTACGAAAGAATCTGTTCTTCCTTCATCGCGGCCTCCAAGCCCGGGAATTGGTATCGACGAAGGCATAATGACTCACATCTTTAATCTGTCAGCGTTGACATGCCAATCTTCGTGCTTTGGTATCTGTAACATAGAGGCGTTAACAATGTATAGCAGAAATTGGCAGTGCGCTTGTGATCCGGCTTGTGTAGCTTATGACGACTGTTGCTTCGATTATGAAGCACAATGTTTGAGGAAAAGCCCTAAGACACGGATAGATACATCTGCTGTACATGTACCTCCAAATCCAGAACAAAAGAAAGTGACAACGGTTTTGCCATCTGTTGGGGAAGATGGAATTTATGACGATGACATTCTCCATCGACCAGAAAAATCGGAATATTTGAAATGTTTACCTCTGAAATACTATGACACCACAGAAAATAGATTGAACAACTTCCTGTTTATTTCAAAATGTCCCATGGAATATCCAAACGATATGATTAAATACAGATGTGAAAGTGACGAACCAATGGAATTGTTGGATATTCTACCCGTAGAT
>JAOXYB010053934.1:0-11361 GCA_028565635.1 Phoronis ovalis
ATATGAAAACGAAAGTTGCAAAAAAATTAAACGCATCTTTAAACTGTTAAGCCCATGGCGGTTATAACACAAATACTTTCCCTTTGTTTAATTGAGACATTTTATCATGACGGGTGCAACACTTTTCAAAAAGGATACCAGGAATATAACTGGAATCCATGATATACGTCTGCGCTACCACCTACACAAATATTAATATGACATGAATGTGGTGTTGCCTGATTTGCCACGGTGCTATTCTTCGTGTCTCAGTATCAGAGATTGCCCCACTGTCACTGTAAATATATATATATTTTTGTATAAGTAGCAATTATGAATTTAAGTGTTTGTATTTTGACTTTTAAACTTCGAAATATATATATATTTCGAAGTTTAAAAGTGAAAATACAAACACTTAATTCATAATTGCTACCATCAGAGAGGGCTTTGGCTCTAGTTGGAATTTTGGCAATAAGTTGAACCTGATTATTGTTTGCATTTGGATTCCACAAGGTGGAAGGATTCTTCAGTCTCAGTGGACAAACTGTCATTGTGAATGAGCTTTGTAGCCTTTCATTGTCATATAAAATTTTACATACCCATCACACGTTTAGTATATCTACATGGCATACTAGTAATTGGGCACAATTCTCACATCCACTTTTTTATAGTTATTGTGACATAAATCATTTTAAAATATCCCAAATGTTGCACCAATATAATATCTAGTAAGAACTGAAGATATTTAATCTTAATATATTTATTTTAAGTACTAAAAAATCTTACACCTGTACATTCACTAAATGTAATCTAGCAAACTACTAAATGAAAATAATATGAATACTACTTTTGAACTGTAAACAAATATGACAAACATGCTGCTGCTGCCTTCAATAATTCTGAGCGAATGACAAATGCTTTACCCAGTTAATTCGCTAATTCGTAAATTGCCACTAAATTATTGCTTGTAGAACATAGAGAAAACCCATCTTTGCCATCTACGTAAAAATATTTGGAACAATGAATTTGAAATTATTATACATTGTTTTCGGGGACGTAACCATCCTCTATTACATCTGGCATAATTTACAGTAATGCCGTTCACTTTTGGTTTAACCCATCTGCCACGATCAATCTCTGGATCATGATACCGACTCTGAATTTTGTCAAAAATTGGTATAAAAAATTAGCAACTAAACTGTTGTATAAAACTCCACTCCGGAATTATACCAAACAACAACAGACAAAATATCGATATTTGTACTTCTTCTGCCTAGATCTAGCTCAAGTAATCCTGTTAAATTCCGGTTAAATTCCGGTTAAATTCAAATTAACTAAAAAACAAGCAAACAAAAGTGCTAATCGCTTCCCCATTGACTCTCCTTCAGACCACAAACCTGAACGTGTCAGGGCTCACGTTGAAATTGATAAATGTAAGGTAATCTACTTTCAACCAGACTCTGGGGATCAGGAGTGTGACTGTGCCTACATCCTGCATATATGCCTGATACATCTATAAAAATGGCTCAGATTTTAAAAATATTGTTTTGTTCAAAAGTTGTGATTGTTTTTAGTGTCAGGTTAAAAGCACGAAGTTCCTGCAAATGGTGTAGGAGGAGAACAGGCTTATGATTACGACAACAAAAAGTTAACGCAGATGCCGGAGAGGTGATACAAACAGTAGTATGTCTAGCGTTTTGCACCATTGTTAGTTCTAGAATTCGTCGAGTCTGTTTTTCTGACAAAAACGGGAGGAGGAATTTTGATCTCCGATCTGTAAGGTTTTAGTTCTAATGGTTCGAGTCTTATGTTGTTTCTTTTAAATGTCCTCAAGATTGGAATCCAATGTTTTAGTATTTTTATCCGTCGTTCCATGGTGCTCATCTAGTGTCATTATCTGTTCCATTTTCAGTATTTCTCTTCTATGTGTTCGGATTTCAATTTGAACACAAATTAATCTGTATATCAGCAAAAGTATAACAAGCGTATTTTTGGCCGTAAAAAATAAATTTGAGTAGCTTAACACTTTAAAATAAATAATAAGAGTTAGTCTAAACCATAGAAATGGAGCATCCTGCATAATAATTGACAAGATTATTCCATATACATTCGGAGAACAACATTCCCCGCGTTCAGCCGCTAAAGTACTTTGTATTGAAACTCCTTTTTGATTGCCGCGATGTTTAGTGGCTGTAAATACCATGCAGAACTGCAATAAACTCCATGACCACAGGGCGAGAAGAATGCATGTCAGGGTTTTATCCTTCTGCACCTGAAAAAAAAACACTAAAGCAGTTGTCTGACATTACATGTAATTTTGTAATTTTGTAATTTTACCATTCACGTTTTTTGGCTACCTCATGTAATTAAGAAAAGGTCCGTTATTCGTTAGTAATGCATACCACAGGCACATCTCACCTGGAACTTGCATCTCATTCTGATGTAGAATATCATCTATTTTTTATATGTTTATTACTTTTTCGAAGTGTAGCACACATACATTCTATATCCTTGCTATACATACCACATCCTCTTCGATAGCTTCGAAAAATTCTACAATATCAGCGGAAGTGCCAAGGTAAACCAATAGTAATTGAGATAGTTGATTACGGGTAAGATTTCCTTTTGGTAATAACCATCTTCCAACAATGAGAATCAACAACTGACCTTGTTCTATAACTAATATCCATTCTTGAGAAGACAAATAAATGGGGATGTAAACCTCCTTCAAGAAAAAAGATGGGATAATATTAATATATAGCACTCTATAGAAAATAGTATTTCGTTTTTGTTTGTATAAGTATATTATAAAATTTTTGTAAAAGTATATTATACCATGCCATGCTAACTGTATAAATATAAATTATATAAATTATTTAACATTATTTAAAACTCAATTTAATTTTGGACAGATGCATAATATTATATTATATCATACCAACTGTTCACGATTCAAAATTAAAAATAAATTTTTTTAAACTAATTTACATAATTTATATTTATACAGTTAGCATGGCATTATATAATATACTTAATTATACAAATATACTTATACAAATTATATAACATACTTATACAAATACGAATTTAATTTATTAGAATACTACATATTAACCAGAATATTTATCTTTCGGTTAGATATATCACTATAGAGTTATTTATAACAGATATGAACTGTTTTTGGCTTCTTAAACCATGTTTCACATTTTTTTTGTGAACATTTGATATCAGAAAAGTCAAAATGGAAAAAAATATTTCTAGAAACCAAAACACAGTTTATGAATAACTCTATATTATTGTTGCTGTTTTTTCTCCTGATTTTCCAGCCAAAATAGATATAGCCAACTTACGTGATGTCGACTGATCACATCATTTGTTTTGTTATTGTCAACGTTTTGAAATGGTGTTATTTTTATTTTAATAAAAAACGTGCGTGTAAATACCCCGTCTCAAACAAGCCGCACTCCATTTATTACAAAATACACTAGGTGAGGTATTGAAATACTATGGTGATGCAGCATAGTTAATCATGCTATACTCGTTTCACCATGACAAGAACTTTTGACAATATTCATTTTTCGCCCTAGGGGGGGGCACTCTGAAATACTTAAAATTAAACGCCCATTTTAATTAGTACTAAACGCCCATCCCAGAAGTTCAAGATTAAGTAGTAATTCCGGATCCTGGGACGTTTATTTTGAAAAGCACGGTATACATTGCTTGGACTTGCACATGTGAACATTTCTGAAATATGTTTCTGTTAAGATCAGAATTCCTCTGTCCTCATATAACTTGACGAATGAATTTTAAATTATCTAGATCATCAATAACTTTGTATTTTTTTAAGGATCACCGATCTTCTGATGCCATACGTCCGTCAATGTTTTGTAAAGAGCATCCTTTTTATTTGTTGAGGGACATCTAGCTGGTGCTGTCATGAAAACCCATGAAAATATTCATACAGATATGAATTTTCTCAAAACTAACATGATAATATTCAGATGTTTATTTATTTTCATAATCTTGTTTTCGAATAATACACAGCCAATAGCAGCTTAATTAGTCTCTGCATTTTCTTTTGATGCCCATATATAGTGATTACTTTAATCGAAAGTAGCCTGCTGCAATTTTGCACAATAATCGGCCGCAGCAAAAGTAATTATTGGGTATACCACAGAAAATGCAAACAAAATCATTTGCCAATGTGTAAATTTTCATCCGGACACAAAGTTAAAAGATTTGTTGCTGTTGAAGTGGGTGAGTAAATTAATTATTTGAAATGTATTCTTACTGGCACTTTCCCTTAACAAAATCAGAACGAATATTTAGTACCAATATACTTTTCTACTACAATTCCTTACTCCAAGGCCTTCGATTTGTGCTCTTAATCCATCCGTCGTATTATCGTTTTCCACTATATGGTTGCCTCCCAATCTAAGATTGTGGTGATGAAGCTCTAAAAACCAAATACTAGGCACTACGGAGCATAAATATAAAAACACACAAGGGCAGAACCTGTAAAAGAAACAGTTAACATTATAGACTGCAAATGAATGGAGTATCGTATTTATTTATTTAAAATACAAAAAAAAACTTTCTCGCAGCTGACCATGTTTCAACATGTTTAGAAGGTTTGAATGTACAATTAGGATCGCTGCTTTAGCAGGTATCCTATTGGGTTTGTACGTTTTTTATGTTCTTTATTTCTGGTTTTGAGACATGGCACTTAAGGTGTGATATCCCGCCCTTTAAGTCAAAAGGTCAATTACAGGTCAAGGGTTAAAATTGTTCAACACGTCCAAACATTATATTATCAGGTTACACAGAGGTCATTTTGATGACCTTTAAGACTACTTGTTTTAATTATAACATCATTATTATCATATTCCTACCAGGTGGCGTATTTTGGCGCCATTTCCTATTTTACTAATAACTTTTGTTGTATTAAAGGTATATTAGTGAAATTGGCTTGTAGACCAACGTTACTAGTATCTTTCAACTTATGGCGTCAATTAACTTTCTGATAGTAATCTGCTATTCATGATATGAATGTGCCTACCATTTCCATTCCTTTATTCTTTTGCAACACAGCGTTATAATTGCTTCGAAAATAAGTATAATAAGAGGTACCATAAGGTGGCAGTAACGATCATCTTTCGTTACCAAGTACAGATGCCATATTGCTGTTGTTCCATGCGTAAAAAACACCAGACGAACAAAAACGGCGCGCAGAATCACCAAGTGTCCCACGGGATTGCGAATAATTCCTTTCTGAAAAATTAAATGGTGGTTATTTATTTTTTTTAATTTTTAATTTAAGTTTAAAATTTCCAAAGCTTATTCCACTGTTGTTGATTTATCAAGTCTATTACTATCGTTTGTAACGAAATGCGTCCCAGTGTTACAGTGGTTTTTCGTTTGAGACGTACAATTTGTAATGAAGACATTAGTTATGCAGCAAGGCATTACCGCATTACCCCTCTGCGGTGCAAGCTAATGCGGTAATGGCTTTTGTTGCATAGCTAATGTCCACATTATAAAATGCGCCATCGCAAACGAAATACCACTATACCACAGGCTCGCATTATGTTGCAAGCGATAGTAATAGTTCAGAATTATTGCGTTAATCATAAGTTGTGGCAGGCAATATTATAATAAACGGTTAAAGCACACTTAAAAACATACACTGTCCCTCATCCGTGTGATCTATACATACCACCACACCTTAAATAAACATTTCGGTGTTAAAGGAAATATCTCTGAGCTGTGGAAAATTTTAGTTATAACTAGAAGCTACATATCATCCATTCCTAGGCATAGTACCAAGCAGTTTTTTTTGACAATAATCTTTAGAGGTGATAGACGCTACAAAACTGGTTACATCCTACAAATTCGTTCGGCCCTAGCTTTAAGAAGTTTGAGCGCTTAGAATGTACTATAGGTGCTAGAAGAAGACTAAGGAATTGATTTGTAGCAGGCTTCTACCTAGGATTGTCTTTGTCCTAGAAGAGTCTACCGTCTAGCTCAGACAATATTCGTTAGATGTTGGAATAATGAAAAGGTAAACATATTTGGTAGAATGCGAATCATCCTCAGTGAAAAAGGCAGGAAAAAGAAAATAATGCTATACAAATATCTATATCTTTTGGAAAGCATTTTTTTTTAAATTGTAAACAAAATCAAAGTCAAATACGTATTGATATCACACCAGTCTAAAAAAGATCCAGAGTACAAGTTAATAATAAGTACAAAAGACAAAAACAATAGAGGAAAAATGTATGGCAATCATATCAGTTGAAACGAAATAAGTAGTGTAATGAAAGGATTCAAGAGGACTAATGCAATGAAAGACAATGACGAACTTAATTAGAGCGCGAAACAAAGTGCTGGTCAAGTCAAATGCCATATGATCATATCACATAAAACAAGCGTTGAGCTTGATATGCTAAAAACCTATAAAGTGCTACCAGAACATTAAGGAATCTTGGAAAACCGAGAAAAGAATCATGAAATTGCAAAGTATGCACTCTACTATTGAATAACGGAACATACGTGGGGGTAGCTGTTCGGTGGCCGTCAGCGTGAAAAATAACCAGAGTTCTGAAGCCTAAATTGAAGCATAAGAAAACTGTAATATCCAGACAATTATAAATAAATTAAATGTCCCTCACTGAGGTAAAAGAGAATGATTCAAAGCAAAAACGTATGGTGGTCCTGCATAAGGTCGTGTTTATCGACTTGTAAAAAAACTACTCGGCAACATAATTTAGTCACACATATCGTGTTGTCGACTTACAGTCGTACATTCTTCTGAGTCAACCACTTGACACAACAATCATAGTATAAGAGAGTCGTTTTGCCGACTTGACAAGAATTATTTCCGAAATTAACCAAATTTTAATTTGCACATGTGCATTATGACATAGGTACCCGAAAATTAATTGCACAGATTCAAGTTCTGTGCTTTGCAAGTTGCGAACCCGTTGAGACTAGTTTATGGTACATGATATATACATTTTGGTATATGGTTACATTGTCAATTGTGTATGGTAAAGCTGTTGGTGCTGACCCCTGCCGAACACGTTGTGGATTGGTAGTATATGGTTTAGTTGTGTCGCCTACTGGTTTGGTAGCATGTTGTTTGGTAGTATCACTTAGTGATTTGGTTGTATATGGTAACGCCTAATGGTTTGGTAGTATATGGCTCCATGCCCACGATATATGGTGGACAGAAACCACTTGTGCTCAATGATAGACAACCGGCTAGCAGATCGCCAAAGCAATACATATAATAATGCATATAGTGATTCCAATGAGATCCAGTCAATAAGATCTTGCCCCCAAGATCTATTGTGTTGGGCCTTGCCCTCAAGGTCCACGTGATGATACGGACAATATATACATTGAGACAGTTAGTCATTTACTTATACTATTGATCGACCTATGACTATTAAAGTTAAATAGTATGATATATTCTCTCACCATTTGTGTTCCCCCTCGCCGCCCACTACAGTGGCCGGGGACGCAATCACATGTTGTCAATAAAACTGTATTACCCGATTCACTGCTGGCATGTATAGCACCAGTGTTAGACTCGCGTTAGACTAAAAGGTTAGTGTCATAGATAGCAAAATACCAACATTCTGTTATTCACACGTCAAAATATGTATAGTTATGTAAATATTGAAGTAGAATTAAAATCCTGGATTAATTAATTTATAGTAATACAGCAAACTGATTTATCATAAAATTGTGCATGTACTACATTGTAGATAAAAACCTAAGCCTTAGAAAGCCAACGAGCTTATAATTATTTGCCGTATATATACTAACTTCAACTGGAACTGAGTCGGACATTCTTCTTTACTATTTATTTGATATATCTATACTTGTATCTTCTAAGTCTGAAATAAAATAAGTACGCGGTTTTCAGTTCGTATAGCAGTAACAACACTACTGGGGGAGATGCGATTGCCAAAAAAAAACACCTTAATTTATTTTATAGGTTGCGAGTTCTCTAGTGGGGGTCCGATTGTGTGATGATGCAGGCCAATCTAGTTGAGAAAGCTTGTTTTAAGTTAAACGATTTATGTTAGCAGCTTCTAGGACATGATGCCGATTGTATATAGCAAATGTGAATTTTATTTCTCACTTCAGAAATTGAATTGCCCTTGAAAAAATATCGCGTTGAACAAAAAGCATGCTTTTTTGTAAATAGTCATATATGCATCATATATATTATTAGTATATCATTATCGTGCATTTATAAACCAAAGTTGTTGACAGTTTAAAGCCATTTGTATTTTTGGTAAACACACGATTTTCTCACCCTGAGTATCAGACCTACAAACCTCCCCCATATCGTTTGAAAATTCCATATGGCCTTTCAAATTTATATATTATCGTAGCTAACGGAGATATAAAATTGAATTGAGATGTGCAAACGTACCATAAAATAAGAAAGTTTCAAACAGTATAAGCGAAGATTTATAGGATTTCAAACTCAGGATGGATATTCTTTGTCTTAGAAATACACGTGGACGTCCATTTTTCTGACAATCGGATCCATTGTTAATAGTCACACGTCGACGTATCTTTCATAATATCAAACAACGGTCGCCCTGCATGTTTACACTGGCGCGCCCGCCAGGCTGTGGCATGCAGTCTGTGGCAGACTGCGAATGGTGATCATCATTTGTTGCGCATGTAACTAAACAGCACAAAATAACAAAACGCAAATACTTTCTGCCATCTTTAACTATTTATTAATTTATTGTTATTAAGCAAGCAAGATACTTACCGTCTTACAAGTTACGGAGACAGTTATTTGAAGTTGAATAAACGCGCATGCGCAAGTTTTCGGGAGCTTCCTTGACCTAGATGCATATAGCGATTGTCGTATTATCGAGTTGGTTTATTTTGCAAGTCGCCAACACAACATTCTATATTAAGACTGACGTGTTGTCGACTTGCCGACTGGAAACAACTCGAAACACGACATTCTTTACTATACTAAGGTTATGTGTTGTCGAGCTGTTTTTACACACCCATGACGAGTTTAGTATAGTTACACAGCATAATTCTGACTCCACTTCTATAGTTATTGTGACATAACTCATTTAAAAATATCCAACATGTTACACCGATATGATATCTAGTAAGAATTGAAAATATTTAATTTTAATATATTTATTAACGAACAGAACATCTTACATGTATAATCACTACAAGTAATCTAACAAATTACTAAATACAATTAGCGCATAAATCGAGGCATGAATACTACTTTTGAACAGTAAAATAATATAACAACATGCTGCTGCTGCTTTTAATAATTCTAAGCGAATGACAAATGCTTTATATACCTGGGAAACATGCTAATTCGCGGATCAGAAAAAACTAAATGTCTGCAAAGGGTAGAGAAAACGGATCTTTGCCATCTACGTGAAAAATATTATAATGACTTCGAGATTATTAATATGTTATACATTGCTTTCCTTGGGTTATCATACTTTGGGCATTTAATAATAAAATGAACGTTATCCTCTATTACATTTTGACATAATTTACAATACATTTCACTTGCTGCTAGTTTTAGTAAAGCCCATCTGCCACGTTCTATCTCTAGATCATGATCTCCGACTCTGAATTTTGTTAGGATCGATCTGGTACATAAATTTAGCAAGTAAAGATGTTGTACACAACTCCACTCCGGAAATATAACAACAGACACAATACCAATATTTGACATTTTGTACTTCTGCCTAGATCAAATAATCCTATTAAATTTCGGTAAATTTCAATTACTAAGACAAACGCAAGCAAAGGTGCAAATCGCTTACCATTTGATTTCCCTTCAGATCAGACAACGATTCTGAAAATGTCAGGGCTCACGTGGAAATTGATAAAATAATGTAATTTAAAAAAAGTCGATTCTAGGCTAGTTAGCATTTAGCTATTATGGCCCTACATCATACCAACTTTACGAAATCCCCGCAAGTGGTACAAGAGGAGAACAGACTTATGGCAAAATAAACAGTTTAGCGCGAAAAAAAAACACTGCGGCCAGTCAGCCATATTGGAAACATCAAAAATATGTTCCGGAATATGCTTTAATTATCTAATTATATTCCAGTAGTATGTCACATGTCACGAAGTTCCTATAAGTGGTGTAGACGAGACTTGTGACATCAAAAAAAGGTAACACAGACGCCGGAAAAGTGATACAAACAGTAGTATGTCTAGTATTCCGCTTTCCAGGCGAGACAAAACAATGTATAGGCATCCATTTTATTTCGTCTTTTCGCACAATTTTTAGTTTTACCATTTATGTCGTCTGTTTTTCTAATAAAAACCGGAGAAGGAATCTTGTTCTCTGATATGTAAGGTTTTATATTTCATCAGTCTGATGCCGCTTCTTCTATTACGTCCTCAACATCTGAATCCAATGTTTTCGTATTTTTATCCGTCATTCCATGGTGCTCCTCTGGTGGCGTTATCTGTTCCATTTTCAGCATTTCTCTTCTATGTTTTCGGACTTCAATGTGAACACAAATTAATCTGTATATCAACAAAAGTATAATAAGAGTATTTTTTGACGTAAAAAATAGATTTGAGTAGCTTAACACCTTAAAATGAATAATAAGAGTCAGTCTTAACATCAGAAACGGGGCGTCTTGCATAATAATTGAGATGATTGTTCCATATACATCCGGGGTACAATATTCGTTTTCTTCGCCACCTGAAACACTTTGTGTCAAAACACCTGATCGATCGCTGCGAGATTTAGTAGCTGTCAGTACCATACAAAACTGCAATAAGCTCCATGACCACATGGCGAGAATGATGCATGTCAGAGTTCTATCCTTCTGCACCTGAAAATAAAACACTATATATATAGCAGTATTTTAACATTACATAAAATTTTGTAATTTTACATTTGGTTCGGCTAGTCCGTCATTCCTTAAAAATGCACATCACAGGCACATCTCTGATGCAGATTATTATCCAGTGCTGTTTATAAATATGTTTTACTTTTTCAAAGTATATTAATTAGCACAAAACATTCCATATCCTCGCTATACATACCACCTCTTCATTAGTAGCTTCGAAAAAATCCACAATATCAGCAGCAGTGCCAAGGTAAACCAGTAGTAATTGAGATAACTGATCACGTGTCAGTTTTCCTTTTGGTAATAACCATCTTCCAATAATGATCACCAACAGCAGACCTTGTTCTATAACTAATATCCATTGTTGAGAAGACAGAGAAATAGGGATGTGAATCTCCTACAAGAAAAAGACGGGGTTACATTAATAGTACTCCACTGGCAATAGTATTTCTTTTTGACGTATTTATGAATTTAGATCGAATACTAATAT